>JAZHYW010051574.1:0-36476 GCA_037355805.1 Ixodes ricinus
TTTCATGGCATTCATTGACCTATGGCGGCGTTGTATTTCCCATGAGGCTGCACGGGAACCTGCGGAGCTTTCACACCTGCTGTAGCTTTCGCGGTTACGACAGTAGGAGTACGGAAGAGCGCCTACATGTTTGACGTTTGCTCTTCACGCGACGGGGATAGCAATGTTAAAAATAAAGAGACCTAAGCACTCTTTAATCACCACCTTTAAAAGATGCATGAACATCCCCACGAGCAAGCAGGCTGGCGAAACGGCCTCCTCAGCGTGGCTTAAATATTTTGAGCTATATAGATGGCGCGACTTGTCACATCTGGCTTACGATGTACTTTGGGAGTTGTCGCGTTACGATTTTTCACGAGACGTGTCCAAGCGGGGTGGAAGTACCTCTTAAAATTTGGAAGAACAAACTTAGCTAAGTAAAAACTGAAAGGAAAAACCGACAAAAAGCGATAACTGGTTTTCTCCCCTACGGCGCCCGTCTGCTAACCGCGCCCTCCTGACTCGCGCAACAACCGACTGATGGCGGCAGCAGCCACCTGGCTGCTTACGGAAGCTCCGGCAGCCGCCCGGTGGCGCCAAAAGCAGACGACATGTAGCTATATTTACTCTATGATCCTTTGATTCTATTTGCTTTATGTCCGTTGTGGTTTGTTGGGAACAAAATAAATCGTGACTGATCATTATATCAGTTAAATGAGGCGCAGCGTCTGTGTTTAAAAAACTTCGCTTTTGGCGCGAACGGGCGGCTACTGAGCTGCCGAAAGTGAAGCCCTGTGTATTGGCCGTAAGCAGCCGCTGCCGCCAAGGGTCGGTTGTTGCGCCAGTCACACGCAGAGCGGTTTGCGGGCGGCAATCAAAAGTGTAAACCTTTTGTTCGGATGTACAAAGAGTGGTTTAGAGAAAGCTGGAGGCGGTAAATAACGTTAGGCTGAAGTGCGTGAGACGACTTGCATCGTCGTTTAGTGTGCACGCACAGAGCACCAGTGCGGTCGTTGCACGTGCAAACAGACCAAAATCCCCTGGATACGTCAAGGCAGGGGTGGCGTAGAGAAACGGGCTGGTAAATCGGTTCATTGACCGCAGAGGAACCGATTTCTGTTTTATGTTCATGGTTGGAGTCTTGCTAGAGAACGAAAATGTTTTTTGTATAAACTCAGTGGCCGCGACGGCGGGATGAGAGCAATCCTGTGATTGGTGCCTTAACTGATTAGTTCAACGAAACTCTTCACGAAGAACGACCATGCGATTGCCCGGGAAAGTTCCCACTAACAACTTCCGGTGTAAAACACAGTCTGCTATAAGAAGTCACTCTTACCCACTCTGATCTGTCGGCAGTTGGGCAAATTACACGCCAATTTTTAACAGACCGCCGCCGCAGGTCATGACATCAAAGTCATAATTTGTTACGTTTAACTCGGGCTAAATAATTGTTCACAACCCTGATGCCAAAAAAAAAATCTTTTTAGCCACGTTTGTTAAAAAATATTAGCACACTGCTTTAAGGAAATTACTTATCCTGTTCCTTTAAGCCGACTTCATTGCGACTGACTCACGCGGTACTTTTTAATGGAGGTGCACTCATCTCATTTTACAATCGAACGTAGTAGTGGCACGGCGTTGTACTGGATTCGTACCACAGACAAAAATTTCATTGTTATACTCAACTTTTTTCACCAATATAAGCGTTTAAATTTACCTTAAAGGAACCTAAGTTTTACTTCAGACACTGATAGAAAACAAAAAGAATCGGGTACTCTGTAACTGTCAGTCTTTCGTGCTCTGTATAACGCTATTTCTAGGCACCCTTTGGTGGCACACACCATTTGTTCAGTCGCAATGTTTTCGTACTTCTAGGGACCACGCACTCCATAACAATGATATCGTCATTTCATTGTTCTTTCGTGATTGGACAGCCAGGCTATTTGCGTGACTGAGGCGCCGATGGGCTCTTATGAGGAAGCAGCAAAAATCCCTGTTTTCCCAATTTCTGATGCCTCCCTTCGCTTTCTGAGGAGTCTTTCTTGTACTCTGCCGACAGCTCCCTATGGTACCCGATGAAAAAGGCTACGAGGATAGAAATGAGGACATCGCAACAACGACGAGAATGCGCATAACTTCCCTTTGTGTCTGCGAGTAAGACAGAGATACAAAAATACCAACGCAAGAAAAGAAACAAAGAACACGACGAAAATAGTACGGGACAAAAGAGTGAAGGAAGCACCAACAGACGCGATCAATAAACAACTAAGGGGAATCGGAAAGCAGTGAGTGTGGGAAGAGATGCTAAGGCAAACGTACAGACATATGTTTTCGTGCTATTACGCCGGGCTCGTTTGGACCCTGTTTTTTTAGTAACTTACAGCTTAAGAAAACGCAGGACTTTGCTTATTATATGCTGATGGTCCTTGATTCTTTCGTCCGGGTACTTATCGATTGCTGCCACAGTGTGATTACCAGCGTTGCTGTATTTTACGAGCATTTATTACTAACGATTCAATATATATCAGCACCAAAGAACTTGATACAAACCACTTAGTCCTATATTGGCGACGAGATATTTTGGTGGCACCACCTCGCAGGCGCTCTCCTGTGACGGAGCGAGTACACTCTACGAAAAAGGGGATCGGTATTTAGTCCCTCTGGGGACCAAATGCGCTGCCACCACCCTTAGTCCCCTCGGGGCTAACGGGGAGAGGAGCAGCTTTGCGCCCCTCCCCTTGGTCCCTCAAAGATAAACCCCCAGGTCCATCCTTTGCATCCTTGCATTTAGGCCATCGTCACTAAATGTTTTCCCCTAACATTATTTATTACTAATTTGCCGCTCTTATAGACCCAGGTGGCGTTAGTTAATGTCAAACTCAAAATTGGCAAAAAAATTAGTATCGCTGGAATAGACTTTTTTCCGCCGATTGTATTCACATTTGAACAACGCTCACTTCACATTTGCACACAAATTATACATTTAACAGTGACAAGGAATTATAAAACAGGTGACACACTCACGCAACACACACGCACAACACACACGCGACGACACGCTAACCCGATCGCCGCTTTAAAACAATACATACGGAACACCGTACGGAACATTCGATATAAAAAAAAAAACTCCAAATTTTTTTTTTTTTTTAATTTTCTAGATATGTTACGTTTATAAATTAATTCTATGATTCTACATTCAAGTTTCCTTTGTTTGGAAACTTGACGCCACAGTGACCAAAACCTACATTCAAGATTTCAATTGTTATGTTCATTTTGTTTTGTGCCGAATTTGGGCTCTGTTCTGTAATGATGTTGGTATTGATGGCCACATTACATACTCGTTTGATTTTTTGTATCATGATGCATTGATATGTATTTCGCTGGATTGTCTGGTCCTACGCACAAGCAGGATACTGCTTTTGTAGGCCAGCATTATTTATATGTATTTGTAAAGTAAATAAAAACATTATTATTATTATTATTATTAAAGGATACCTATGCGCCTTTTATACTGATAATTTAAAAGAAGCCGTTCGGTCAGTGAAATGTCGTCCGTGAATTGATATTACAAATATGGTGATGCATTCGCAGCAATATTGTTGTACAATATTAGAGCGCAGCTCCTAGGCGCTCGTTCCCATGTTCCGCGAGGTCGGCGTCGCCGTCGGCATAACCGCGCGCGTTGCATTATGGGAAGTCACAAATGTATACACCAATTCAATTCCCCGCTAAATTTAGCCAAGGAACTGAGTTGGTGTGTGGGTCTCTGACGTCCCAGAATTCAACACTGCGTATTCAGTTTCCCCAGCGAATTAAGCTGTAAAACTGACGTCAGATGACCACACAACATATTCAGTTTGCCCGTTAAATTTAGCGGATAAACTGAATTGGGTTTGAGGTCACGTGGCGTCAGTTTTATTCTAAATTTAGTAGGGAAATTGTGCGAGGAAGGTGATGAGTTGCCGCAGACTGTCGCCACGAAGCGGCATGAACAGGCGGGCTAAGTCGGTGAGCACGCGCCTCAAGGATACACATGCGAAGAAATTCCCCTACAGCGTGCAATCCGAGTAACACGTTTCGATGAAACGTTAGGGGTTGACGAAACGTGTGTCCATGAAACGTGTATCCACGGAAAAATGTGGATGAAACGCGTTTTCACAAAGCGTAGGAAGAATAAAAAAGTCAGTATTCCACCTGGAGTTGTCACATAGTTCCGGACAACTAATGGCAGGCGATTAGCGGTATAATTTCGGAGACATTATTCTCCCGGGTGCCAGAAGGTAGACACTGCATTATTCCTCCTGCCTTCCTCCTCCCCCTCCTTCTCTTCCCCTCACTCCCTTCCAATCCCTCCCTGCTCCCTCGTGATGTCATTGTGATCCTCGTGAAGGTCTCGTGAAAGTCGCTGTGAAGGTCGTGACCTTCGTCGTGAACTTCAGGAGTGACCTTCGTGACTTCACTCTTGAACTTCGTGACGTAACTCGTGACGTCACTCGTGACCCTCGTCACGGCCTCGTGAAGGTCACTGTGAAGGTCGTGGCCTTCATCATGACCTTCACGAGTGACCTTCGTGACGTGACTCGTGACCTTCGTGACGTCACACGGGACGTCACGTGTGACGTCATTATGGGAAACGCCCCATAATACAACGCGCGGCTACGCCGACGGCGACGACGCCGCTCAAGCCTGAAAAGGGCGCCTAAGAGCTGTGCCTTAAAAAGTGTATGCCTGAAATACATAATCTGACAATCTATACTTAGGCACGTCCTGCTTACGGAACCAACCAGTAACAGTAGCGTAGGTTTTATGCCCTATACTCACTCGCAACACAGTTATCATTGACGGTACCTAACTACATTGCGCATTAAGTAAAATATAATAACTATCTAAATGCAGTGGGATGACTTCTGCGAAATTGATTAGAAGTACCAATGTTGGTTGCAATCGCAAGACAATCATTATCTCGTCTTTATTATATTTGAAGTTGTTGTTTTTTACACTCGACACACACTTTGCTTTGGCGGAAATTTGGTCATGGCGTAATAGTTAAAGGTGATTACGCCACGTTGAGGCAGAGAAGTGAACTAGAAGCGCCTGTCGCAAATTTGTGGCCATGGAAAAGCAGAAAATCGCATAAGCTTTTGAAATGTCGGCCACGGCCAGTCATATTCAGGCGATTGAATACTTTTTTCTTTCGAATCTTAACCAACAATTGATTATAAATTTAACATCTCTCGCCGAGAAGCGCAACGCGCATTATGCGCAATTTTCGGCTCCCAGAAGCCAGAAATACAGACGGTAGTAATTTATAACATGTGCATACCTCATCTTTTGGGACGCTGAAATATCTCCGACTTACAATATTTAACACATCTCAATCGCGATGGGGCTTCGTACTTTTTCAGTTGACCGGGTGAATAATCCGGGATTGAGTTGAAACGGGTCAGAAAGCAAGCCACCGCTTCTTCTTGTTAGTAATTTTGAGGAAATGTTTGTTTACTGGTTAACATAATTAATAAAAGGAATCAACTTGGATCTAAAAAGAGACCAACGCTTAGAGAACACATTAAAACCAACATAATACACGGAGTCGTATTTCACTGATATGTATATTACACACTCCAGAGGTTCTTGAATTTCGCTTCCCTATGTTCAATTTGACGAAGCACTTGTTTCTAAGTTTCATTTTTGTCTGAATCATAAACGAAAGCACTATGGTCGTCATGGTAGATGTTGTAGAGGGGTAATGAGCTGGATATTCTATTTTCATTACACTGCTTTTTGTACACCATCATTGCAGCTCTTCGACACCTCAACGCCAGAGGTGTTTGTTAGAACGACCTAGAGGTGCCACGTTCTCATGCTTTGGTAAGGTGTCCTACTACAAAGATCACTTCACTAAATAAACACAACACGTGAAACAGGCGTTGCCGCGCGTTACACAAACAGAGGATGAAGCGAGCTGACGAGCCAAGGGATCCAAGATCTGGATGGTCTGTCCTACCCCCGATGTCACAAGCGATGATGATAATATCTAGAGATGCGCCCCTCTAATTCGCGCACCCCGTCAATACCCACAAAAAAGTGTAAAAATATTTTAATATTTATAACAAATTAAATCTGGCAAGCGTTTGTTTGCGTCGCTGTACATCGAGTGCGCACATTTGTTTTCTAATTTTGTGTATGCTTTGTTTTGTAAACTGCCAACAACAGCATGTTTTCCTTTTTCTTTTTTGACGATCAAAGCGAAAATCTGAACTAAAAAGAGGTGACTAGTGACCTATAATTTTTTAAATAGATGAGTTTATTACTTTAAAGTAGTTAGAAACATAATTATAGAGAAAGTTACGTTCTCTAAAGTAAACAGCTCGGCATACGCCTTCAACATTTTTTTTTTTGCGCGTTCCTCACTTTTTAAGGAACGACGTGGCCAGCGTTCGGAGAAACACCGTTATAATGTGTTTAGTGTTTTACTTTAGTTGTCCGTGTTGTCACTTTCGAGCCCGATATCAGTAGTTGTGCTAGAGTGCACTTTTTTCATTTTCTATTTTGTTGGTATATGTTATAGCGAAAGACATGCTTAAATATTTTTTGTAGATGAAAGTATTAAATTTTTGAATAATGTCTCAGCCTAAATTATAAAACAGACGAAACTCTCACAACTGCGAGCCTGTAGCATCTGTTGGAAGGAATATTAACTCCCCTAATACACTTTTCGTCTCGTGCGTCGTTTTTGCTACGTTGTGCTTTAACCTAACCTTTACAGAAATAGCAATATTGTTTTATTTTTTGGCAAATTATAAACTCCGGGTTTATATACCTTCAAGCTTTCTGTGAGTTACTATATTAGAAGATGATTAATAGCTCAATTTTGAATACTAGAATAAAAAGCCTGTTATCGAACTCCCCGACAGCGGGTCCCACATTTGCTTAATGTCACACTCGACGCGTTTTACCAAATCGCGCTTCAGGCACGATGCAAAACGTTCCAAATTTTGTATTTTCTCTCGAGCAAGGAAATCTGCACAACTGTTATTTAAAGGTTGCGAGATATGCTTTTTTATTTCAAACAAACATCTTACACACTTAACATCGACTGAACATCCATCACCCAGTCACCCTGCATCTTGAAATGTGAATTTCGGAAAACATCATGTTTTGAACAGAAAGTTTAGAAACGTACTTTTTAAATCGGCATCTCTCGTGTTGAGACTTCAAGATCTCTCACACGCGCTCTATAAAATTCTAAAGTTACTTATTTCAAGAATTGCGTGCACTGGTGTGCGGTTTTATTTGCTTGCTTAATTAAACAGATGCCCAAGGGGTCACGGGGAGGGCCACAAGTTGAGTCGCGTGGAATTAATGTCGTCCACACACTAATGTTACTAATTTTTTCCTCTAACCCCTCTACTCACTTCACTACTACAGAATTTGATAAAAGGTTTGCGAACCGGCGTTTTATTTCCTTTCCGGAGTAGCTGTCTCCATGGGCAACGAGTATTCAATTTTCCCGAATATAAAAGAAAATACAGCGATGATGTGCTCGCCATCAAACCTTTATTGGTCTTGTACTTATTAAGCGAATGTTTGCTTACTTTGTACCTGAAGTTCCAGTTCGGACAGACCTTCCTCTTTTTATTATTTTGAAAATGAGGTACACGCAACTGTTATAACCAAGGACGTTATAGTTGGCAGGAGGTGGCGTCCGTACTCCCCGCACACGGAGCGGAGTGCTAATGGAAGTAGGAGTGGAAACGAAATGTCCCATCAGTCTTTCGGATGATTGAGCTGTATTCATTTCCTGCGTCATGTTTCGTCTGCAAAGTTCCCCATCTTTTACCACAGTCTACGGTAATATTCCATCATGATTAGGAAAGTAACCTAACGTACGCCGCCACATAAATATAAAGCAAACAACCGCGTTGCCATAGCATTGTCATGGCAACGCGTTTGAGGTAACGCCATGAAATGTCCGCCTCAGTCTCTCGGACAACGAGACGATCCTTTTCAGGTGTGTTTTTTTCTTCTTCTATGTTTCCAATCTTTTACTGCAATATCGGGTAATTTTAATCGCAATAAGAATACGCAGGCAAGAAAGGTCAGCATGAAAATATGGGGCAAACAACCGCGTCGAAATTACATTGCCGTGGCAACGCGGTTGTTTGCCCTATATTTACATAACATTCTCCACTGAATCGGGCTGCAACGGGTGAGACTTTGAGCCCATCACTTGCCTGACCTGTGCGAAGTCGGCATGGAGCGGACGCTCTCAACCTCGCGCCGGGACCGTCGTCTAGAGTGAGTCGTCATAGCGCGGCTTTTCGAAAGCGATCGTGTCAGTCGTCGTAAGCACGAACGCTGAAAATCTCACCGCAGGTTGAGAAAGTTGTACAAGCCCTGCTTCAAGCAGGTGTTCGTTTCACTCCGCGTTTGTGCGATTTCGCGTTCGCATCGAAACTTCTTTTGGTGGAAGTTCGAAGATAGGCGCCGAAAAAACAAGGAAAAGAAGAGGCGTAAACATTGGCGCACTCGCAAGTAACATTTATTGAAAAAACGAATCCCTTATATAGCCGTGAAAAAACCCTTCGTCCCGACTAGGCACGGTGTAGACCCCTTTCCAGAAAACCAAATTCCTTTGTCGATAAGGTAATTGACGTGTCACTTGTGCACATCTTGCCCTTCGCTTTGATTTCAAAGGCCTCATGGAGTTCCCTGGATATTTTATCTGGGTATCTGGCCAAAAACGTTGTGTCCTTAAATTGACTAGGAGGAGGGGCAGCGGTTGCAGTGTGTTGCCAGATGCCCAGATGGAGTTGCTCGCCTGGACGCCTCATGTTCACGTGCGCGATCGTTGAAGCATCGGCCGGTCTGGCCGACGTATACTGACCCGCATGACATTGTAATTTGGTAAAGAATTCCCGTTGTGCACTCTGCGTATTCCTTGGGGTGTTTAGTTTTGCATTTGTCTGCAGCATCACCGGAAAAAATTAATTTTGCGGCACAGTCTTGACAGCTTATTAGGTGCCAAGAAAACTACTAGTACGTCGTAACGGTCAGCTAACTTTTTAGGGTTGTGGGTAATGACGTGCATGTACGAAATGACAACTGGTCTGTCTGTGCTTTTTTCCCGAGGTTGCCTTTGCATTCCTTTTATCTTCTTGATTAGGCTCTCCGCCACCTCCACCAGAAAACCTGAAGGGAAACCAGCCCTTTGCAGGCGCGCTGCCTGTTTCTTGAAGCTTTCTTGCGCAGTGTGCTCACATGATTTTTTAATGGAGGCCTTGAGACACATTGAAGCAATCCCTCATTTGACAACCTTAGAATGGGCTGAACTGTATGGGAGAATGCCCTTCTTGGAGCGCGGCTCGTACGTCCAGCATATGTGATCCCCCTGAGGCTCAGTCTAAGATATAAAAACTGCAACTCGCCATTTTTGCCTCTTCATGCGTGAACTTCAGGCTCGTACGTCCAGCGAATACGTGAACACATATGCTAAACGTAGGAGCCGCGCTCCATGAAGGGCATTCTCCGATACAGCTCAGCCCATTCTAAGGTTGTCAAACGAGGGCTTGCTTCAATGTGTCTCGAGGCGTCCATTAAAAAATCATGTGAGCACACTGCGCAAGAAAGCTTCAAGAAATAGGCCGCACGCCTGCTGCCTAGTTTTGGCTGGCTTCCCTCCACGTGTTGTGGTGGAGGTGGCAGAAAGCCTAATCAAGAAGGTAAAACCCTACTGAAAAAAACCATTTGAGATTCAAACGGGTCGACCCGCTTGAATCAAACGGGTGGCAAACCGGTCGATCCGTTCGGATCAAACGTGATTATGGGATACGGGTAGCCGTTTGAAACGGTAGCCGTTTGATACGGTAGCCGTTTGATACGGTAGCCGTTTGATACGGGTGCTCGTTTGATACGGGTGACCGGTCGACCTGACACGTGACCACACATTTGAACGCGCCATTCGGAAAGGCAAATTATTCGCTAGCCCTAAATGGGTATCGTCTGGAAGGTTGGTTACCTTAAACTTATTTAAGACGTCCCGAAACTCATAGACCTATTTCTAACATGGAGGAAACACGTGGAAAAAATGATGCTCGCGCAGGTGCTTGCAAATGGGCAGGAAAACAGACACAAAAGATTGTTTTCAATTCGCCTAGAAGTTTATTACAACTTATTCCGTAGACAAGTACAAACGTGCAAGCGATCTGTGAAATGTGAAGAGGCACTCTAAGCTTTTATACAGCCGAGGTAATTTTAGACTATAATGGCAGACTTTGGGGGAAATTATTCTCCCGGCTGCCGCGAGATTAGACGCTGCATAATTTTATAGATAATCTGGAAGAGTACGCGTAGAAGAACGGTCAATCGTTGCCAACAAGTAGGTTGCAGTGCACTTACCATAATAATAGCGGACTTGAAAGAAGTAATCCAAAATATATGTCGACACGGTCAAAGCAGGACAACCACACAAACACAAAAACGAGAAGGAAGGCTCCTTGAAGTTTCAACACGATGCGGCGCACAAGCTGTCATTTGCCGAACCCAACCGAACCGCAAGAATTCCTGACTTCTTTGAAGAATCGCTTGATGCCGATATACGCGTAGGACTTTTCGAACACTGATAGCTTTGGTGCACATCCAATACGTTGTCGAGAGACATCCTAATAAGACCGCAGGGAAAGGCGACAGATCGAAGCAGGTGGGACGAACGAATTTCGAACTGCACAGGACAACAAGCAGACAAAAAGCGGCTGCCAACGCGCCCTTGGCCGGATGTCGGAGGCTTTGCTTATCAGCGTTGTAGCGTGTCCTCCTCTCCCGGGTCGCGTGACAGAGCTGACCAGAGAGAAGGGAGGGGCGAGGTCAAGGCGCTGGACGCTGGAACACCCCCACCCTCCTAAAAAAACAAAAATTGCGTTTTTTTGTTTTTTTAATTGCAGTCAATGCTAGGGGAGAGGCTGCACCCACCGCTGTACACGCGCTTTCCTCCTCGCTTCGAATTGCCACAGAGAGCTGACCGCGCCGCGTTTGCAGCCTCGGAAAGCAGGCGAATTTTATTTATTTATTTATTTATTCATACTGCAGGCCATTTCAGGCCCAAGCAGGGTGGGACAACAAGACAAGAAAAATCAGCAGAACCCATCCTTTGAGAATGATTATCTACGTTATGCGTATAGCATCTAGACGGTGTCGGAGTTATGCAGCGTTCGTCAGGTGGCCGGCACACTGCTAGATACGCTCAGCTCACGTCTTGAGGCGATTCTAAATTTGTTGACACTATCACAGTCTGCGCACGATCACCGCAGCCCAGCACGTGCGATTGTGTCACTTAGAAAGGCGAGCAATGCACGCGCCATACGTGCAAACACTCAAAATGGTACCGAGCCAGACTTTCTGGCGTCTCAGCTAGTCTCAACCAACGGTAACTCTAGACGGTTGATCAGTATCTTTGCCATAGGACGCGCATTACAGCGCTGTCAGCAGCTACCGGTGCGCGCGACGTTCCATGCACGAGGGCTCATTGCGCTCGCGTGAGAGCGAGCACGGCTCGCTACATCACCCTCGTCACCGAGCGCGGGACGAGGCGTGAGCTAGCGGCAGTGCTAAGCCTCACGTAGCGAAACGTAGTCGCGATCTTGAACAGCAGGTGCGTGCAGAGTACCTTGAGTGCATCATAGCGCTGAGGCTGCACGCTACCGCTGTCACACGGTCACGGTTCACTCCGTCGGCGTCGACTTGCCATCAGATATCTGACCACGCGGCGTTAGAGCGTCAGATAGCAGGCGATATTAGTTGATTGATTGATAGATTCATACACGCAAAGTGCAGTGCAGTGCCCAAGAGAGTGGGACACACTAATATTCGCATTAAAAAACATAACTAAACAGAGTAAACCAACAAATGTGGTACACACTGGAGGTGTAGCTCGCTTGAACGCCGGAAATGGCGCGCGCCGGCCAGAAGCTCGGCTTGCGCCCGAGCGAAAAAGCACCCAGCGCGAGCTCGTAATTTGACTGCTGCAGCAGCGGGCCTGCTCTCGCAATGCTCGATGTTCGTGCAGCCACGTGTTCGCGCGTTACCTTCGCTGAGTCTTGAATTGAGGCGAAACGGAGTCTAGAAGTATATTCTTTCACGCGGTCGCGTCCTCTGCGAGAGAGATTCGAGCTGGATAAGTAAATTGAGGCAACAAAGAACGCCAAAGTTTTAAAGTTCTGTCAAAAATATCGGCTCGGCAACGTCGCATGTTTACGTAAAAAAAATTGTTTATTGTTGTTGCAGTATAAGCGAACATCAGCGCAATCAAAATATAAATATAATTACTTGCATTACGCGGACGATTGTAAATCGATGAACCGGCGCTCCCGGCTTTCCCGAAACAGGCTGCCACTGCTGAAACTGGCGTGCCCATGCCCCCGATCTGTACGTTCAGTATTAAACGGGCTCCAGAGAGCCGTTTGATTAAACCGGTACAGCTTGCCGGTCACCGGGCACCCGCTTGTGCAACATGGTCACCGGTTTGAGCAAACGTGCGACAACTTTGCCCAGACGAGTGGCCCATTTGCCCAGACGAGTGACCCGTTTGCCAAATGGGTGACCTGTTTGCCCAAATAGGTGACCGTTATGGCTCATACGGGGGACCCCTTTGAGCCATACGAGCGACCCCTTTGACAAACTGGTGACCGGTATGGCTAAACTGTTACCGGTATGAACCCGTTTACTTTCATATAGGCGTCAAATGGTTTTTTTCAGTAGGGAAGGCATACAAAGGCAACCTCAGGAAAAAAGCACAGTCAGACCAGTTGTCGCTCCGTGCATGCACGCCACTACCCACAACCTTAAGAAGGTAGCTGGCCGTTACGACGTACCAGTAGTGTCCTCGGCATCTAATAAGCTGTCAAGACTCTGCCGCAAAACTATATTTTTTCACTCATGCCGCAGACAAATGCAAAACTACACACACGCAAGAAATACACAGAGTGCACAACGTGAGTTGTTTACCGAATTCCAATGTCATGCGGGTCAGTATACATCGGTCAGACTGGCCGATGCTTCAACGATCGCGCACGTGAACATGACGCGGCCACACGAGCAACCCCATCTGGACATCTGGCAACACACTGCAACCGCTGCCCCTGCTCCCCGTCATTTAAAGACACAACATTTCTGGCCAGATACCCAGATAAGATATCCAGGGAGCTCCACGAGGCCTTTGAAATCAAAGCAAAGGGCAAGATGTGCACAAGTGACACGTCAATTACCTTATCGACAAAGGAATTTGATTTTCTGGAAAGGGGTCTACACCGTGCCTAGTCGTGACGAAGGGTTTTTTCACGGCTATATAAGGGATTCGTTTTTTCAATAAATGTTAGTTGCGAGTGCGCCAGTGTTTACGTCTCTTCTTGTCCTTGTTTTTTCGGCGCCTATCTTCGATCATGAACCAACTGGCCCAAATTGCCATCTTAATGCAGTTCTTTTGGTGTGCCGATCGCATCGAAAGCAAGCCGCGACAGCGGGCAGACGAAGCAGACCACAGGCAAGGAGCAGACGACCGAGAGGCGAGCAGGGAATGGGAGCTGCGCGTCGTCCAAGGAGGTCGGAAGCTTCTGAAGGCTACTAGACGACACCAGAGGTAAAGCTGGGGGAGACTTTTGGTTTGGAGGGACAGACCGCCAAGGATTACGGAAACCAAAAATCGCGTGGGCGGACTTGGTCACCCTTGTGGGCGGACCCACAGACCGCGACATCTGCTTCTGGCTTCAAATGGAATTTTCTCGTTTGGCTGCCTTGAGCCTTCTCTCGTGGTGGCGCGTCGGTGGCGTCGTTGAGCAAGGCAGTCTGGGATTGAGTTATCTTTGCGGGCGTTGCTGAGCAGGGCGTGAAGTTAGGCCCTGCGGTATTCAAACGTGCTTGGTTATGACCCCTTTAACAGCGTTACGGAAAAAGTAACAACCTTCATCCAGTTTAGAATCCAAGGAGAATCTCATGAAATCCAGATGCTACCAACAAGTCGTTTTATTAGATGATAATAACCATGGCACCGGCTAGCATCAATGAACGATATTTAACAAACCGCAAGAAGCACTACAGAGCTAACGTTCTGTATATAGACCAAAAAACGAGCGCCTAAGAGCTGCGCTCTAAAAACAAAAACACCTCTCTGATCGGCTCTTCGAATACAGCGATGTCTCGCTAAAATAAACAACAAAGTTTCTGGAAAAAAAATCGTCCATAATGTGAGTTGTTTGTAATAACTAGACACAAATGAATGCATATGTTCAGTTTGTCGCCTAAAATGGTGTCTATATAGTGGGATACCCATATTAATGGGGTCAAAATTAACGAGACATGACTCTTGGAGATACGGCTATGAAGGAAAGGCCCCGGCATCTCCGGTACATCATCAGCATTCCTTAACTCTTTGAATTTTGTTAAAGTTGAACCTGAACAAAGAAATGGACACGGGGGAAACGTGTATTCTGTTTTATATGCATTTAGAAAGTTAGCAGCTCAAGCTAGTACCACAAGAAGGATGGCCGGTATTTTATCATAGGCTCGCCTATCATTTATTTATTTATCTATTAATTAATTCCCAGTGCCTACCAAGAGCCAGAAACTTTAAAAGGTAGAACGCCATGTGAGTTTACAAAGGTAAAAATAAGAAGAAAAAATCCTGAACTTTATCCGATGACAGCACACGATATAAGATGGTCGACGCTTCTCTTGAAAGAAATTACATCATTAACATGTCAACAAGGCATGTGTCAAGATTATTAAAATATTTCTCTAAATGAACTACCGGAAACAAACACTCCACGGGATTACCGGCAAATGTGCGGTTGCTGCGAAAGTTCCTAACAGGGGTGTTTAGTTTGACGTGAGATACAATAAAAATACACTCATAACACCCATACAAACATTTGAACAAATATATAAGGTCGCATTTACCTCGTCTTGTTTTTAAATTCACCAAGCCTAAGCGATTGAGTGCATTTCCATACGAGTAGAATTTGAGCAGATTTCGTCTTGTGTAAAACGTTCGTGCAAAACCGTTCTTGGACACGCTCTACGTCGTTGCAGCTATGGCAGTAAGGTTGCTCCAGACGGTGCAACGATTTTCACACTTTGGCTAATTACCCGCGAAAATTAATCCGCGTCCTCTATGGAACGAAAAACAGAAAACCGCATTTCCTAGCGAGCGCTAGTTCTTGTTAAAAAAAATGAAACAAATCGAAGGTCGAAGTGCCTCTCAACTCTCCACGCCGACTTTCGAGTGACGTACTCTGGCGGTTCACGTGGTTTCCCCTCGGGTCCTCTCTTCAGAGACCCCAGCCGCTTCCTCCGAGATTGTCGACTTTTAAAGGATTAGGCTTGTCGAAGGCAGCGAAGAGCGATCGACACAAAGGACGGTTCGCCGCGGGGCTGACGGCGAGTGTAGCAGCGGAGGGGGACAGGTTTTGTTGACTTCCGCGTATCCCCCAGAGACGCTGTCATTTTAGTTCCCGCAACCGCCACATGCGGCTGCAGATTGGCACATAATTGGTTTTTTTGCTTGGCGATTACGCAACAGAATAGAATTTTTTTCGGGGATAAGTGACGCGTTTTTGGTCACTTCCCAAGCAGCAAAGATTTTGGCCAAGCAATGGCCAATGGCTGGTGATGGTATTTTAGCAAGTGGCCAAAGAGTGGCCATTCATTGGTCAATGTTTGGCCGATGGCTGATGGCCAGTGGCCATTGGCCAATTGCCAGAGAAAGGCCAGTCATCGGCCAATCTCTTGCCACTGTCTGGCCACTTGCCAAAGGACCATTGCCAGGCACAGGCCATAGATTGGCCAACTCTGTGCTGCTTGGGTTGGGCTTGCATAAACAATATGAAAAGTGCAAACTGGCAATTCTTTCAACATTAAAATCGTTGCACCGCCCTTTTAAGCAAAATAAGTCTTCTGCACTATACAAAAATTATGAAGGATTTTGGAACAAATAACTGAGGGGTCATTCCATCCAAATGAGACTGCGATTTTCGTCATATTTTGGATATGCTTGAAAAAAATAATATGAATAGAGACACGTTTGAAAGTAAGGATGACTAAGTTTGAGGGCTGAATTACGTTTATTTTTGCTTACGTCATTCTCCAAAGTGCGGGGAATCGGAGAAAACCTTCTGTATTTCGAAAAATTGCTGAAAAAAAGCTATTCTTACCATATAATTTAAAGTTTGCATGCAATCGATCACTAATATATTCTATCTTACCTTGAAAGTAAAACACCTTACGCCGCCATTTTGGGTCCAGACAGGCACTCCAAACCTAAGCAAATTTTTAAGATTTCTTGATTTTTTTTAGTCAACTTGAAATTAAAATTTGACTAAGAAACTTTTTTTACTTATTTTTCTAAACCTTATGCTCGACTAGGTTGCATTACAATCATAAAACATTATTCGGACAGTTTTTAATTAAATGGTGAATATGTCACTTTCTTCAAAAACGGCCCTATAGAGGGTAAAAAAAAGCCATGTGGGCAACGGTGCTCGCATTTTCTGAAATAGCCAAAAGGTTAACCGACCCCCTCTGTTCAACATATCAAAAAATTGGAAAAGTACTTTTTGTTATTTTGGAGAAATTATTTTTTAAATATGAGGCAGAACGGCATCACCTCTAGACGTCCACCTCATCGGTAACGCACGCCGTCGTCTGCTACGTTCGAGTGAAACACCGCACGGGGTACTTAATTTCGTTAATTATATTTGTATAGCTAACCCTAAGAATCTTGACATTATGACATGTCTATTTATAGTGACTAGAAAGTGCATAATTTGTTTTGCCCTAAACATCATGTCCGGGTGCGCTTGCAAGTTGAATAGCGACAACTCGAAATATTGTTTGGGATACTTTTTATCAAAGCCGAAACAAAGCACATTTGTAGCTCACCGACATTTCTTTTTCTTATGTACATAAATGTAATATATAGTCCAGAAATACTATATCACATTTAGAATATCAGTGTTTCATTGGCTTTCAGTTCATGTCATAGGCTAAAACACTGCGCACGTCTGGAACGTCACCGGTATGATCCGTCTGCTGCGATGTGTTTAAATTCGCATGCAAAACTCTTCCGGCACGATGGATGTGGGTGTTATTTTAGCTACCACGTAATAATATTCTTTTGGCACGCTAATTTGAAGGTTTTAATTCCACTTTACATGTGCTCAGGTGACGGGAGACAAAGCCGTCGTCTGCTAACCGAGTTTGTGATTGCAGACGGTTCGTCAGAATTGGTTAGCAGACGGCGCGTCTGCACTTTTTGGTCATACTGCGTTTGCTTTTAAAAAATGAAATAGTGGACGCGGGAGATCGTCAACGATGCCGAGCGATAACGGTGATTTGGCTTCCTCTTCAACGAAAAGGTATTGTGGTGCGAATACATAGTGAAACTGAAAAACAGACAGTGAAACATTGGAAGAAGCAGAACATTAAAAGTGGATATTCAGGCCAACGGACATTCGAAGGTTATGACACAACAGAAAGATGTTGCGTGTTTACCGCTTGTAAAATATATGTCTACCCTATATAAAAAAAAGTTCCGTGTTGTGCTCCTATAAAAAAAACAAAAAACTCCTAAATATGAGTATTCGCTTGCCCTTTCTGGTATATTGAGGTCTTATCTGAGTGACATCTCTACCCTATTTATGCCTCGGAACAGCACCGCTGTAAACATGTAGGATTAGAGTTGCCCAGAAACAATGTCATAACTGATAGTGGATAAGAAAGGAGGCTCATTTTAAAACAGTGGGTTTACATATGCCAACATTCTCTTTAATTGCAGTTCCGTTGATTCCGCAGCGGATTGTTCGTTTGGCCCAGGAAGTTGCCATCTCAAACACTACGTACGAACAACGTGGGTCAAGCTGTTTTCAGACTTGCCACAAGACCAACAGGATGTTATTTGTCGTCGTGGAAAAAGACTCAAGTCTACTGTCACGGACATATGTGCACACCATTTTTACATGTACTTTTCTAAGTACACGACCCACACCACTTCCAAGCTGTGCGTGGACCCCTTCGCGGAACACAGAAGATCATGCCGCGGAACTTCTGTTATTTCGAACACTTTGGCGCAAAGGCTGATATCCCTCGGCTTAGTTTCTGGTGACAGGTTATGTCCCAAATGTTATATGAAGTGTGCAAATCTGAAACAGGCATCTGAGCTTGACAGCGACAGAGCAGCTACAATGCCATCCGGGGAGGATGTTGCGGATACACCTTACAGCCCCACAACAGAGGCCTCAGGAAGCAGAAAGCGTCCCGCAAAGGACCGCGAGAGCCCTAAGCCATCCAAGTGCAAAAATCCGGATTCAAATTTCTGCGTGGATGCCTGTGCCAGTGTCTATTCGAATATGTCACAAACTGAAATTCCTGGAGATGACAAATCATTGCTGCGCGATTATAAGTCTTTCGTGGGTAGCCTTCGAAAAAAATTTCAAAGCTCGAAGTCCAGACAAGAGAAGCTGTTAATTCTTGCACTATGCCCGCCATCTTGGACAATATCCGAAACTAGTGGATATTTTGGTTGCGGCAAGAAGATAGTTCGATCTGCCAGACGACTCCGAGACACGAGGGGAATTCTCGAAAAACCCGATCCACAAAAAAATCGCCCACTGTCCTCCGAAGTGAAAACCTCAATTGAGGCCTTTTACCAAGATGACAGGATATCGTACTGTCTTCCTGGGATGAAAGACGTCCTGAAAGGAAATCAAAAGCGGCTTCTTTTGTTGAATATAAAAGAAGCTTTCATTCAATGGAAAGAGGAAAATCCAGACCTGCCAGCCTCTTTCTCAACCTTCGCATCCCTGCGTCCCCCTGGTGTGTGTTAGCAGGCTCAGCTGGCACACACTCTGTTTGTGTGTGCGAGTACCATCAAAACGTCAAGCTTATGCTCCATGCACTGGGAATAAAAGAAACCTGTGGCGAGCTCATGGCTTTAACCGTTTGTTCACTCGAAGAAGAGAGCTGCATGATGAACACCTGCTCGAGATGCCCAGGACCAGAACCGCTAAAAACTTTTCTCCAAGGCAAGACTCCCGAAGACGACGAAATAAAGTACAAGCGGTGGGTTCACTCGGAGAAGTGCCTGCTCATGACAGTTGTATCGAGTGCCACAGAAGTAGTGGAAGAACTCCTCGAAAAGCTGGAGAACTTGAAACGTCATCACTATGTAAGCAAAGTTCAGTCAAATTATCTTAGGTTTCTGAAATCGACACTTCCACCAACCGAGGCAATTATCATCATGGACTTTGCAGAGAACTACAATTTCATCGTTCAGGACGCTGCGCAGTCCTTCCATTGGAACACCACGCAAGCGACACTTCATCCTGTTGTTGCCTACACTCGAAGCATGAAGGAAGGTACTGACTCGTACATTACTCATTCCTTCGTGGTTGTGTCCGACTCCCTTCAACATGACAACGCGGCAGTGCATGCATTTCAACACCACTTTCTGCATGAACTAAGAAAACAAAAACCAGACCTCGCAAAAGTTCATTATTTTACGGATGGCGCTGCTTCTCAGTATAAGAACAGGAAAAACTTCATTAACCTCTGCTTTCACAAGGAAGATTTCGAGTTGGAAGCGACGTGGCACTTTTTCGCCACATCTCATGGAAAAAGCCCTTGTGATGGCTTAGGCGGCACTATAAAAAGGCTGGCTAGCAAAGCTAGCATTCAAAGGCCATTTGACAGTCAGATCATCACAGCACAAGATCTTTATGAATGGGCGAAGACTTCAATGAAAACTGTGAACGTCATATGGGTTCCAGATAGCGTCGTCACAGCTGAGAGAGAAAGACTCAGCAACCGCTATGAGCAAGCAAAAGCCATACCAAACACACGTCAATACCATTATGTGGCACCTATAGGACACGGGCATGTGGTTGCTAAAATAACGTCCACATCAAACGTGCAGGAAGAGTTCTCCGTGCGACGCTAAAGACATTGCAGCAGAAGAACTATACCGGTGATGTTCCAGACGTGTGCAGTGTTCTAGACTATATATATGAGGTGAACTGAAAGCCAATGAAACACTGATATTCTAAATGTGATATAGTATATTTGAACTGTATATTACATTTATGTACATAAGAAAAAGAAATGTCGGTGAGCTACAAATGTGCTTTGTTTCGGCTTTGATAAAAAGTATCCCAAACAATATTTCGAGTTGTCGCTATTCAACTTGCAAGCGCCCCCGGATATGATGTTTAGGGCAAAACAAATTATGCACTTTCTAGTCACTATAAATAAACATGTCATAATGTCAAGATTCTTAGCGTTAGCTATACAAATAAAATTAACGAAATTAAGTTCCCCGTGCAGTGTTTCACTCGACCGTACCAGACGGCGGCGTGCGTTGGCGACGAGGTGGACACCTGGAGGCGATGCCGTTCTGCCTCATATTTAAAAAATAATTTCTCCAAAATATCAAAAAGTACTTTTCTAATTTTTTGATATGTTGAACAGAGGGGGTCGGTTAACCTTTTGGCTATTTCAGAAAATGCGAGCACCGTTGCCCACATGGCTTTTTTTTACCCTCTATATGGCCGTTTTTGAAGAAAGTGACATATTCACAATTTAATTAAAAACTGTCCGAATAATTTTTTATGATTGTAATGCAACCTAGTCGAGCATAAGGTTCAGAAAAATAAGTAAAAAAAGTTTCTTAGTCAAATTTTAATTTCAAGTTGACTTAAAAAAATCTAAGAAATCTTAAAAATTTGCTTAGGTTTGGAGTGCCTGTTTGGACCCAACATGGCGGCGTAAGGTGTTTTACTTTCAAGGTAAGATAGAATATATTAGTGATCGATTGCATGCAAACTTAAGATTATGTGGTAAGAATAGCTTTTTTTCAGCAATTTTTCGAAGTACAGGAGGTTTTCTCTGATTCCCCGCGCTTTGGAGAATGACGTCAGCGAAAATAAACATAATTCAGCCTTCACGCTTAGTCATCCTTACTTTCAAACCTGTCTTTATTCATATTATTTTTCTCGACCATATCCAAAATATGACGAAAATTGCCGTCTCCTTTGGCATGGAATGACCCTGAGGCGAGTAACAATGCCTAGCACTTTACAAGTGGCTGATAGGATCATTCCAACATGATTGTTGAAATCAAGTTTCCCAACAAGCATAACGTTAAGATCCCGCACAACCAACAGATGTTTAATAACGGCGTTGTCTAGATAGTAATCAAATAGAGCAGGCAGGGTTTTGCGTATGAACGATATGACTTGCGTTTTTTGTAGATTTTGGTAGATCCGATTATCTGCACGCCATGTGGACATACCATTAAGGTTAGTTTGCAACAAGGCTCGGTCAGGCCTTCCCACTTTGGTCCATCCTGTCACCGAAGAAGGAAACGGCGAAGTCGCGTCGCCTCCATTAGGCAAACGGTGCTGGTGGTCCATTTGCTGAAGGGGCAGTGTGGCGGTGCGTCGACGGTCCGGACTTCTGTGCGGCCGAAGCACCACGACGGGGAACATCGACATGCTCTCTAAGCTACCTCGGAGTAGTTGCGGCCATGTTTGGCAGCCCCGAAGAAGCCTCTCAACTGATTGACGACGGCTGAGTTAAACTCGTCGGCACGCTTGAAAACTAGAGCGCTGGTGTTGGACAGTTCATTCTAAATACATACGTTTTCCGCCTTCAGTGATTTTACTTCTGCTGCCAGGGTTTCGAATTTTGCGAGTGCGTTCAGAAGGCTGATGAGTTCTGCCGACACACCGGACTCACCCAGGACGGGTGCAGACGAACCCGTATCTTCCGCTGAAGACGCCTCTTGATTGTCCACGACGCCAGTCTCTGTATGTCACCTTATACATACGATTTCGTTCCGTAGGTTAGACGATCCGTAGTAAAACGCAATGTCACTCTCACAACTCTCGTTTATGCGACTTGAAATGCGGTGATTTCAAACGCGGTTGCAATTTATAAGCTTTGCACGGCGTAAACTTTTCACCGTGCACCCTCTTGCACAAGAAAGCACACTACACCCTGGGTATGCTTATTGCGGCGAAGTCTAAATCATTCCAAGCTCACTATTCTGCAGGACCACTGCCCTTAAAGATACTAGAACGTTCTTGACAGCAGCAATTTGATTTTGTTGTCGGTGGCATAAACAGCAATTTCTACGTTGTACCTGCATCCTTTCACACTGCTATAGCCTCTGAGTGCTCGAGAAAAGTCTGGCTTTGCTTATTATGTTCAATCTTGTGCCCTCTTGATTACTTCTTTGGAATTTGCGTCAGCAAATGCCGTAGCGTCATTTGCTACTGAGCGTTAATACGGTACTCAATGCTCACTACACTCTGCGTTTCTTAACTGTCAGCGGCCAGAGGAAAAAAAATCTGTCACGCGAGCAAAAAAAATTACAAATCTGGGCGATTGCTTTCCACGCAGCTTAATCATTATGTAAATGAGAGCCCCTTTTTGCTGTTTGCCATATGGGATGTCGGAATACATTTTCTGTAATTTATTTCACCCTTGGGATATATATTTTTGCCCGAGTTTTGGAGATAGAGAAATATCTTATGCCTGATTTGATGTTTGTGCGTGATTCGTCGCTGCTTCAATAATGATACGGGAACATGTGCAAATATATGCAACCAACTTGCTTTTTTTAAGACATTCAGGTACAATCAGCATTTATGCACTCTGGAACCAATTCAAATTAAAAGTTCACGGCCTCGTTAACAAATGTATTCTCCCCGGATTACAATCATCGAAAACTAAGAACAAGCCTTGGGTGTCAAAAGAAGTAAGACAGGTTGTTAAAACGAAAGCGGAGAGTGTACCTTCGTTTTAGAAATAAGGGTGATCATCGAACAGAGCAAGCATAGAAAATTAAATTCTCTTTCTCGAACTTCAATAAAAATTAAGAAAACGCTTATTTCAGGAAGTTGCATACGAAATTAAAAGTAAAGACTGCTAAATATTATACATTTGTAAATTCAAAGAAGGAGATAATACATCTGTTCCTCATCTCTTCAAAAATGACACACTTATCGTTGATGAGGAAAGGAATGCTACTTATCTCAATGAGCTTTAGGAATATTTTTTTCTTAAACATGATACCTCGTGCTGTCACCCAAATGTGCAAACGATGGCACAATTTGTTAAGCGCCGTTCGCACACTTGCAACCGAGTAGGACGGATAGAGACAAGACCGGTTTTTAAGTCTCTTGCGACATGTAAGACAAGCTCCGCAGCAGCAGATCCGGTCCCAAGACATCGCAAGAACCTAAAAACCTGTCTTGTCTCTTTCCGTCCTACTCGGTTGCATTTGTGTGAACGGCGCTTTATGTAATTCTTAAAAATGACATCGAATACCTTAAATATTAAGATTACTTGATGTAAATAAAAAGACCCGGACGAGATAAAATTTCTCCTGTTATATTTAATAACTCTTCTGAGGAGTTAGCAAAATATTTATTCGTGCTTTTTAACAAATCCTAAAGATTTAAAAAAATCTTCCATTCATTCGACTGCAACTGGAAAATACAGCGGCAATACACACATCAGGAGCCAAAAAGTGTGAAGAAAGTTTTACCCGTTCTTTTTATCATGCATAGGTGGCAAACTCATGCAACATATTATTTGTAGCAATCTCATTGCTGACTTCAATATTCATATTCACACTTTTTTTATTCGCTATCAGCATGGCTTTTGCGCTGGAGCTTCTTGTAACACAGCACTTGTAGACGTTTGTCACTTTCTTTTGTGCCATGGAAACTGGGAATGGTGTAGATGAGGCACGAAGCCAGGGGGGGGGGGCATGGGGCCCGCCCCCGAAATCTTCCATTTTGCTGGGGCCTCCTCTTCCCCCTCCCCCTCATACAGCATTTTGTCATGGGCGCCCCCCCCCCCCCCCCCCCGAAACAAAATCCTGGCTACGTGCCTGGTGTAGATTGTTTATTTCTGAATTTAAGAAAGTGATTTGAGCTTTTAAATTATGACTTACTATGTTATACAATTAGTTCACTGTCACGTATTGGCTTGACTGAAAAACTACCTTTGAAAGCGAAAGGAATTTGTTGCATTAAAGGTGGAAAAAACAGGGTATTATATGTCACTTCCGCAATTTTACACGGATCTGTTCACGGTACTTTGCTCTTCCTAACATATACACGAACTCATCTCTGTGACGTCACGGCGCGGTGGTGGCGCGTCGGTCGCACTTCCGGTCTGGGGCTGTGGGCAGAAGTCCCCATGCCAGACGTGTATTCCTGCGTTGTTTTGAAAGGAACCAGACAAAAGCCTGCCTTCTCGTCAAAACGCCGCGACTGGGGCCGTATCAAAAGTGTCGAGAAAGGTTTGAAGGTCAGTTTTCACATGCTCGGTTCGTCCGAGAATCTGGATATGTGCCGTGAAAAGGGAAAAGCAGACGCCGTCGGACAACGATTGCTTGGGCATGAAGCACTTGGGGTTGAATTCACGGATACTTGCGGTCATCAGATTTATTTGTTTTGTTCCAACATGAACGCCAGAAAACCGTCAAGTTGTGCGGACCACCTGCGGACTACGTTCAGTGCGTCTTCAAGTTCAAACGGCCGCCTGATTGTTCGAACTGTCGTCTGCTCTTTTAAACGTTTCTGCTTGTCGTCTGCTATCTTAGACGACGCCGGTCCGTAGACCAAATGTTGGCCCGGTACTTGCGATAAGAAGTAAGTGCAGGCCTCAAAAGACTTAAATTTGAAGGTTGGTAAGCAGGCTCGATGTAAACAGTAGATACAAGGAGATGTTGATCATTGTTACCAGTGACCATCACCGACTTGTTATGCCTAATTCAGTTGGTCCGATTCTGCTTGCGATTTTCAGTATCGACGTCGACCATCTCAGCTACGGTTCACGCTTTTGCAGCCCGAGCGGCGTCGCGACTGAAAATTCCGAGCGAAATCTCATCATGCGAATCAGGCTTTGGCGTACATTCTGCGGCGTCCAGGCGGAATGAATCGCCACATGTCACATTATTCACGCGAAGTTTTGCGGTGTAACGAGCCTCGGTAATTTGGCTGACGCCGCTCAAGATAGTCAGACATCGCCAGGAAGACGTAGAACCAACAATTCGAACGCGAAAAAGGGCAGGGGGACTCACACTGACGCCGACAACATCGCATTTCAATGGTGTGTTTATGGGCGACGGCGAGCTTCTTGCCCACACCCCCATCGCGCATGCGCGGTGCCGGTGGCGTCCGCTAGGGGCGCTCCGGGCGCTCCGGTTTGTTTGTAAACATGAGTTGGTGTATAAAGGGATGTGGGATTTTTCATTTGAACACAATTTATAAAAAGAGAGGGTGGAGGTTTTGCCGAGTGTCGTCTTCTCCATCTGTTTATCAAGCGTGGCGTACATTTGATAACTGGATACTCTTCATTCTAAGCTTATTAACTAACTAACGTTTCTTGATTAACTTTTTAATTACCGTTTTAGGCGCCGTGTTGGAATGCAGTATTGACGGCAATTACTGTAAGAGATCAGATCGATTTAAATATTTTTAAAATTTTATATATGATAGTCTATGTTCGCTTATTTTACCCGATTCAAAAATTGCTCGGAATAAAGAAGCGCATGAAGCAAAGCCCACAATGGGTCATAGAAGATTAAAGCAGTCGTTTTGGGTTACATCTTCACTCGTGTCGCCGGCGCACCCACCAAAGAAACGCTGCCCAGACAATGACGACATGATTGAAACAACGACGTCACTCTTTGAAACATCATTATGGGCAGGGATTGTGACGCTCTTTTGGAGCACAGTTCTTAGATCGAGCAAGACACTAAAAATAATATCGATTAATTTCTGAAAAACATTACATTTTCGCAATTTCTTTAAATAAGCTAGCTTCTAGTAGTCATTCCCGTCAATACTGCAATTTCTAGATGACCTATAATACCAACTCTTAAAGGGGCCCTGCAATCATATTTAAGCGTCTACCTTTTTTGCGGTTTCCACGTCTCTTGGGGTTCGGGCAAGCCAGCGGGCACGGAGAGAGTAACTAAATATCAGTGCGTCATATTTTAACCGGATGACGCGGAAACATCCTCCACCGACGAGGGCGACCCGCGGTACCGAAAGCGCGCAAAATGTGACGTTTTTGGTCCTCGGCTTACTACTGGTCAGAGCCGCTAAAAGCTGTTTTTTTAGTTGAGATACAAAATATAAGTGTCGCGAACCGTTTCAATTATGTATGAAAGTAGTTTTTGTTCAGTATTTTAGATCAGAAAAGAAACAAATGCAGTTTATAAAGTATGGAAACAAGAAATGACCCGTCGACATACCTGCCACCAAGCGGCGGAAAAAGCGGCGCATATTAGAAAGGGCTAGTGGGATGAGGCGCCGACGAACGGCGAGTGTAGAAAGGTCCCGGAGCGTAGAAAGGCCATTTGGCGGTATGGCAGCGCGAAGTGGCTCCCGTTCTGTACTGATCTTTACCTCGTGTTTGCTGTCGTTTGTGGCCGATGAAGTGTTAAGCCGAAATAGTCTTTAATCGCGCAGCAAATGCAATGCGAGCCGCCCTGGCCGCCCGCTTCATGCAGCCCATCCAACAAACGCTTTAGTGGCGCCCTCTCGAGCCGTCGACACGGAGTGCGGCAGCCGTGAGCGCTCGATGAGCTCACTATCCCTCCTCTAGTTCACGGCCACTCAAGCCAGGACCTACGACGTCATGAAGGAGGTTGTTTTTTGCTTGTTTTTGTAATTCTAATTTGCCTATAACTTTTAATATAAAGCGAATTTTGCGAAAAGAAAAGTTTCATTAGGTTACTACGTTCAGTGCGCTTAGGTTCGATGCAAATTAAAAACCAGTCAAAAAGCTGTTGCAGCGCCCCTTTAACCCTTTGAGGGTCGGGTGAACTTTATAATAACATTGTAACCTACTTAAAACATCACGAACGTCGTTAAAACGCCTTAAAAATGAACTCTAAACACTTTCCAGTCAATTGGTGCAGATTTGAATAATTACATAAGGCGTTACGATTGCGAAGCAAATGCATTATATCCAACGGAAGCTAATTGCAAATGTGTCGCCCTTTAAAGTTATTTCATTCATTTTTTATGTGCATATTTTTAAAATTGTTTTAAATGGCGTGGATTGAGATAAAAAAGTTCATATAGAGATTTAGCAGAGGTTGAACTGTTGGCGTTGATGTGCAGCCATATTATTGTCGGAGTGTCTGAACTCTCAGATCTTGAGAGTCCCACAACACCTAATCCTGTATATTTTTGTCATCATTGCTTGATTGCCCAGACAGTTCGTATAAGGATATGCTTCTAATTACGACGTCAAAGGCCTTCTCTGGCAATAAAATACACTTGATTTCAGTTTTATCATATAACCACAACTATCAAAACCCTGAGAGTCATACATTTTTGGTGCAAAATTATATGTATGTTACAGACAACATATACTCTGGAGTCAACCAAGTCAACCACCTGCGCGTTTTTAAAAGTAAATATTTTTTAATTATTTCCAATATTGAAGTTTCCAGGCGTATTACGGTGGTTTCAATAGTGCACAAGTACAATCTTCTGCCTATCGAAAGCTTTTGAATGAAGATCAGTATGAATAAAAGTATTTTATTTCCTCTTGGAAAGTCCTATACTCCGTTTCACCTTATGTTGTACCGCAGCGAAGGCTAGAAGCGCGAGCTCATAGCGTTGGCAGCTGGCCTTAATGCACGAGAGCTTGTGCCGCCGAGATGTGCGCTAGAGCAAGGAGCTCGCGCCTGTAGCCTTTCCTGCGGTACATCATGAGGTGAAACAGAGTGTAGGCAAATGTGCACTGACAGGTCTTTATTTGCAACCTGCTAATAAGTTGTGTTTATAAGGTTTATGCCTATGAAAGGCCCAAAGGAAGCTATGTTTAAATATACAAACTTACTCAGTTTTTCGCGTCATCTCTTTCAATATGGTCACTTAAGAATCGTAAAACGTGGAAAAAGTGCAAGTTCCGGACAAACTAAAAAGTTCTTATTCATTTTTTGCTTCCACATAGCAAGGCACAGTTTTTATGCAAAGAGCCATAGATTATAAATGTAAGACTTTGTTTACATGGCCTCTATTTCAGCTCCAATATAATCGAATGTGTATTCGTATTTAGCTAAAAAAACAGGCAACCTTACAATACCAGATTTGTTTTTGCTTTTACTCTTTCTTTTTCATTTTTTTTCAAATTAAAAATACTATTAATGTTTGAAATAGCTCTCGAATGGGTGTATTCTTGACTATGTTTAAACCATTTGATAAATAGTGATTTCAGTCTTACAGTTGCGTTGGATGAAGGATGTATTTTATACCATAATATTTTCTATGGATCCTTTTTATATTACAGTGCAATCCACTTATAACGATACCACGTACAGCGTAGCATTCCTTATAACAATAGGTATCTGCAAAACCATGCGGTTTGCGTTGGGTCTATGTAGAAAATAAACCACAGATAGTGATGGAATATGTTAGGAAAAGCGGCTGCAACGATTACAAATCCGCTGACAGAGAATTGTAAAAAATAGAGAAAAAAGTGAAACTAAAAAAAAGAGAAAACCTCCGAACGAAAGGCAATCCATTTACTACGCGCATATGCCATACGGTGGCGTAACGAAATTCACAGGGAACTGTCGCTGCACGCGGCCTGAAGCCAACCTCCATCATCATCATCGGCGTCAGTCTTCACATTTAAGAGATAGCTCCGGCAAAATGCACGCAGTGAAAACGCAAGTCTCGGCAGTTTCGGTGGAGATGAAACAATGCATACTGAAACAGCAGCGGCTGGGCTTAAAGGAGGCTGGAGCCTCGTCCAAATCTATTAACTCTTCCCGTGGGCCGCTTATGCCGCCCAGTGGTAACGTCGCGTCCCCACGATGTTGATCGCCACTGCCGCCGTTGACGGAGGCGGCCAAAGCGTCGGCGATGTCGACGATAGAATTTACGACCTTGACAACGACATCATGTGTTCCATCCTAGATGATCCTTTGTCTCCAATTTACTTTCAAGGTGTTTTCCTCAGAATTCAGTTACTGGTCAATTTCGTAGATGCAATAACACTATGGGTGGCGCTCACGTAGAAACTGGATACGTAGCTCATCAAAATCGCGTGAGGAGCGTCACTTTCTTGCCTTTTATGCAATATTTATCAAACACTTGTTCGTACAGAGTAAACAAAATATTTATTATGAAGTTGAAATTGTATGATATTGATCAGTACGTTGTATTTCTCAGTTACTGGCTCTATTCTGCAGCATGGAGGTATTAGTTCGTGCACTTTTCGAGGCCCGTCCAGATACAACGATACTCGGTTATAGCGATTGAATTTTCGTAGCCTTTTCATTACCGTTCTAAGTGGATTGCAGTGTAGTTGTGCTTATAGATAATGCTTTTGCTGATATTTTAGCTTAGTTAATGAATATTTTGTTTTACATTCTACCCTTGCAATAAAGCTTAGCGAAGATAAAAGATTATTAGACGCGAGCTACTATATTCTGCAACGTTGGTTTCAGATCTGCGTGTTTACGATGACCACAGCTTTGTGCAAAATAACCAAAATTTAGGTGGGTTTCTGAAAACAAAATCAAACTTGTTATTTGCCATTACGGATCGTTGCACAATTAAGGTTGGTGTTGACTTCTTCACACTTTAATTTCACCAGTTGTTCTCCTTCCACCCAAAAATTTAGAACCAGAAAAAGTGGAAGTGCCGTATTATAGTTTCCGTAGTTGTTCACAATATTTTTTTTCTGAGTTTTAATTTAGTTTTCTTACTTAGTCATGCTGAGTCTTCTTTAAACTTCCTTTCCTCGAAGAATATTAAATGTTTATATTAATAATAATATTATATTAGTTTCAACCACTCAACTTCATGCACAGAACTCTTTATTTCGAATTAACTTACGTCTTCGCGTGTCATTGTGGGCAACCTATTCAGGCACACGCAAGTTTTTAAGTCTGATGGCTACTTTACGAATAATTTATGACAGCTAGGAAGTAGACGCTAGATTACTGAGACGAGCGAACGACACTAACCTAGCGGAAACTATTTCTCTCTCAGACAAAATAAGTCTGGCAGGCTGTAATACAAATGTGGCCACCCTGTATTCTACACGGGACAACTGCCTAGTCTTACAGAACATTTCCCTGTCCTACATATACATCAATACTAGGTCTTAACGCTCGAATGAGAAAATAAGGCAAAGAGGGAAATTCAAAGAGCCTATAGACCTTTCTATAAATCGCCTTCTAGCGCGCTGCCACCTTTGTCTGCTGGACTGTGGAACGCCTTCCTGAACATGCGCTGTTGGTCTGTTGTGCAGTATATCAGTCGCTGCGCATGCGTTCACAGCTCAGTGACTCAACATTTTTCGTCCTGTTGATAAGCGCTGAAAACGTTTATATACTGAAGCAAAGTGGTTTCCCCATTAAATATAACATTTCAGCCCTTAGTGTATTACGTTACCCACTCAGCCCCTCAAACCTCTGAGACCATCAAACCTCTTGAGTTCATCAAACACCTCAGCCCTTCATACCGCTTCATCCTTTCATACCCTTTCAGCCCTTCAAACCCCTCCAGCCCTTCAGATCCTTCCGCATTTTTTCTAATTTATTTATTCGGCTTAGTACGCCCACTAACAACTCGAGGCCTTACTAGTGTGCATATACTACAATCAATGAAAAAAGAAACATACAAGCGGAGAAACAAAGAAGCAGGACGTAATTTTCGAAAAGGTAAAAGGTAACTAAACAACACTACATAACACAAACAGATCACGGCTGTTTGTCAAGCGGCCAACAAGGCTCGTTTAAAAGTCATGAGGGGTGAACACAAGTCTAAATCACTCATATCTCAAGTTATAAAGGCAGATGTAGGCGTGTCATTGGGAAGTGGACGCCAACTTTTTTTAGAAAAAAATGAAAATCTTATGCGTTTCCGAGGAACACAAAAACATTCACTGAAAAGCAAAGGTGCATCATGCGTAGCGTTCATTATCTTATACAGAAATGCAAAGTCTCGCGTGGATGTTTTTTTGTGCAATGGTACAAATTGAAGCAGATTAAGCAGGTATTCATAATCAAAATACATATGCCTCCCAACCCGTCTGTCATTAAACAATACGCACGAGTCGATGCTGCAATTTTTCTAAAATACGCGAGTGTGCCATTCCAATGGTGTTTCATACGACTGAGCAGAGCTCTAGCTTAATCAAATATATTAATTATGCTAGCGTGAGTACGAAAATTTCGCGTTATTCGGGAAATAACGCGTAGCACCTGATAAAGAGTCAATCACTGTAGAGACCGGCGACCGTCAAGGTCAGAGAGGAACGAACACACACACGCGCCTGGTCCGGGTGGAACGAAACGAGTAACTTCGTCTCCCTCTTTACTCTCTCATATATATACAACCTAATGGTAGCGACACCTACCACAACATCCCCCTTTCTCAGAGAGATCGCTCGTGGAGGAACAAATCAGGACACACGACCTCACTACAAGTTCAGTCTCTTTGGAGCTACTACTCGACGGCCAGATCTCGTGCGTCGAGGAGTGTGGATCCACACATTGGCTGGAGCCTGACTTGCATCAGCTCTCGTAACCGGAGCTGGCAGGACGGGAACTGGCTCCGTAGGTTGGCTCTCGAAAGGAACCAGGTGTCGCCGATTTCTCTGCAACACACCCCGCGGAGTTTCGACGACGTAAGTGCGTGGGCGTTGCGCTCGGCTAAGCACTTGAGCAGGGCACTGTGTGTTCGTCACCCACACATCTTCGCCAGGTGAAAGTTCTCTGAGCTCGCGCACTACGTGACGACGGTTGAAGTCGGAAGCTTGGCGTCGCTTCGCCGCGCTGTCCCGCCCCAGAAAGACCTGTGACTTCGGGCATGCTGGCTGGAGTTTCTCGGCAGCCTTGGGTACTTGAGTACGGAGCTGTCGACCCATCAGCAGCTGAGCAGGAGCTAAAACCCAAGATGCCTGGAGTATCTCTATAGACGAGGAGTGACAAGAACGGATCGTCGCCTTTAACCAAGGGGTCCTTCACTGTCCGGACAGTACGCTCCACTTCTCCGTTGGACTGCGGCAATCCAGGACTGCTAGTGACGTGCTTAAATCCGTAGTCTTCCGCGAATGTGGCGAATCGTGGGAGGCAAACTGTGGACCGTTGTCACTTCGAAGTACCTCAGGGATCCCGAAACGCGCCATGACACTTTTTACTGCAGAGATGACGGCTTGACTTGACGTGCTTCGCAGTGTCATTACTTCAGGATATCGTGAATGATAGTCCACTCATCAGTAGAAAATCTTCGCCGTTCAAGTGAAATAAATCGACTCCAACCTGTTGCCAAGGTAGCTCTGTTGGAGGCGACGTCATGAGAGGTTCAGCCCGCTGTACCCTCGTAGATGCGCAGCGCTCGCACTTCACAGACCGTCTCGAGCCCGTGCCTTGCATCGGTTCACTCCTTGGTGTCCCTCGTGAATGGCCTGCAGGACCTCAGGTCGCAGCGCTGCAGGAATCACGAGGCGTCCTCCTTTGAGAAGCACACCGTCACAAACGGTTAGTTCTCCGCGGTAGTTCCAGTACTTCATTAGGTGACATGGAACCTTGGTCTTCTGGAGTCCAACCTTGGTCGCAGAACTTTGCCAGTACTGTGCACTCGCCATCTGTTGACTGTTGTCGACGGACCACCTCGAGGCTGACGGGCGCACCTTCTTGGATTGCGTGAACCACGCTCTGGACGTACAGCTCTAGGCTGTCGCAGGTTGATGGAGCTGCTCGGCTCAGCGGCGCTCGGGACAGGGTGTCGGCCGTTGCCAGGAGCTTCCCAGGAACGTATAAGATCTGGTACTGATACCGCATCAACTTGATCCTCAGTCGCTGAACTCGTGGAGGAAGACGGTCTACGTCCATGTCGCCAAGCAACGCTGTCAAGGGCTGGTGATCGGTTTCCACTGTAAACCGCAGTCCCCGGACGTACTCATCGAAGCGACACACGGCCCATGTCACTGCCAAAGTCTCCTTTTCGGTCTGGCTGTACCTCTGCTCGGTCGCTAGTAAGTGACCGTGAAGCAAACGCCCCGCCCGACGCTCGCCTGACGGTTGGTCCTGGAGCAGGACTGCCCTGAGACCGAAAGAGCTGGAGTCAGCAGACACTATGGTCGGGTGCTCCGGATTGTAGCAAGCCATACAAATGTCTGAAGAGAGCATAGTCTTCAACTTGGGAAGGCAGCCTGCTGGCTTGGTTCCCAAGGCCTGTAGAGACCGGCGACCGTCAAGGTCAGAGAGGAACGAACACACACGCGCCTGGTCTGGGTGGAACGAAACGAGTAACTTCGTCTACCTCTTTACTGCCTCATATATGTACAACCTAATGGTAGCGACACCTTCCAAAACATTCACCTTTCTCTGAGAGATCGCTCGTGGATGAACAAATCACAATGCACGACCGCACTACAAGTTCAGTCTCTTGGGAGCTACTACTCGACGGCCAGATCTCGTGCGTCGAGGAGTGTGGATCCACACATTCGCTGGTGCCCGACTTGCATCAGCTCTCGGACTTGCCTTTGGCTCTGCGGGAGCTTCCTCGGCAGAAGGCTGCGGAGAGGGAGCTGTAACCAGTCTTTGTTCATAATCTTGGGGTTGCAGGCCATTGGCTCCATCGGCGGCAGGAACCGGCAGAACCGGAGCTGGCAGGACGGTGAACTGGCTCCGTAGGTTGGCTCTCGAAAGGAACCGGCCAGCTCCCGGTTCTGCCGGTTCCTGCCGCCGATGGAGCCAATGGCCTGCAACCCGAAGATTATGAGCTAAGGCAAAGTTCAATTCCGAGAGATGATGCAAGTCCGGCTCCAGCCAATGTGTGGGTCCACACTCCTCGACGCACGAGATCTGGCCGTCGAGTAGTAGCTCCAAAGAGACTGAACTTGTAGCGAGGTCGTGTGTCCCGATTTGTTCCTCCACGAGCGATCTCTCTGAGAAAGGGGGATGTTGTGGTGGGCGTCGCTACCATTAGGCTGTATATATATGAGACAGATAAAGAGGGAGACGAAGTTACTCGTTTCGTTCCACACCGGACCAGGCGCGTGTGTGTGTTCGTTCACTCCCTGACCTTGACGGTCGCCGGTCTCTACATTCACAATCTTCAGAAACTGGCTCAGTAGAGGAGACCCTCTTTTTCATTGAGACCCCCTTAGGCAATACACCCTTTAGACGCACCAATGAGTGTGAACCATATTCCAAAAATGCTGTTTAAAACGTTGCCGGATGTTTATTTCAGACATTGGGCTTTGCATTTATGTTGTAACTCAGAAACGACAATACAAACCATCGTGTACTCAAACCCGGCTGCAAGCACCTGTAGAAAAAGTGATCAGACCAAATAGAGACAACATAGGTCTTTGTCGCAAAAAATGTATTTCGAACTGCTCAAAATGCCGCTTGGTTAATTCCTTCAATGTACGGTAGTACAGCTAAAAAACCAAACAGGTGCACCACACGCACATAAACACAACGTCAGTAGCGCATTTAGCGAAAACCACGAACGCAAAACCAACGGTCGCCACCGTTAAGAAATCCTCAGCACGGTGCAGAAGTGTTGCAAGTTGGGCAAGTTCTGTTCTGTTCAATATGCCTAAGCACGATCGTGGTGTCGTCCCCAAGTGTCCTCGCGGTGGCGTCTCCGGCGTCTTTCTCGCTCGCTGGATGAGCTACTTAAGCCGGACGGACGAAGAGGCGCAAGAAATAGAGCACTGAGAGACCTCCTTGATCTGCACACTGAGCTGCTCTAGACGATGTATGTCCCACGCATGAAACGGAAAGCCCGAACTGATGTCCGCGTGCTGAGGCCACGCTATACTAAATGACCAAACGGCTTCTCCGATGTATGTATCTCAAAAGTTCTTGTGATCTATTCCACAGAACCAATAAGACAATTTTAATAAATGCCGTGCTTTCACGAAAAAGATGGAGACAGAGCCCACAGGCCCCTCATGAAAACTATGAACGGTCTTTTGCATTCTTTAGAAATTTTTGAAGGGTACGTCAGCCCTCTTACAAAACTTCGACATAGATCTCCAACTCCTCAAAACATTTTTAAGGGTACGTCAAAACATTTAATATATTCTTCTGAGCTTACTTGACGGGTTTTCAAAAGGATATCAATATGCTAGTTGGCTTATAACTTAAAAATACAAAGAGCGACGAGAAAAAAACAAGCACCAGGAATAATAGATACAACGCAAGGCGCACCCGCAACTCTTGTCCATTGGGAACGAACATGTACAATTTAGTAATAAAAAGTTAAAAAGCGCGAACAAACGGGGAAAATAAAGAAACACGAACGACAGGACAGTCGCTTCCAGAGGAGATCAATGATGTCCTGAACAAAGGACCAAAGTACATCTCCGAAACCGTCAACATCTCGACCAGAACTGCTGGCCATGGTACGAAGAGTGGCGAACAACGCTGGGGAACAAAAAAAAGGGCCTGTTTTGTCATCCGTGTTTTTTATTCTCCCCGTTTGTTCGCGCTTTTTAACTTTTTATTCAGTAATGAACCAACTAGCCAAACCCAAGCTTTAATGCTACTATATAGGCCCCGTCAGCTTCCCTAGTCATCAGCATATCCGTGCAAAGCTTGTTTTATATAATAAACCTCTTCTTGAAAAGGGCAATTCATGCATCAGTTATGCAATCTACTACCTTTGTCTCGAATTTTGTATGCCTTATAAACTTGACTGCTTCTTTTTTTAACTTGTTTAGTATCTTAAATCTTAATCCCAGGCTAACAAGGACACCTCCGCAGTGAATGGCGAGATGGCCAGAAGGGCTAGCTTGTGTGGCAGTTGCATGCTAGCGTGCTCGTTTATTCACGCATCTGCACATCTGGCCAATGTAAATAGCGGCGCACGAGAGGGGGAATCTCGGAAACAACATCCGACGCAAACTGAGGAACTTTAGCTCTATGCTTTATGCTGCACGAAACGGAATCAGCAGTCTCGAGCAGCCGTCTGACCCTCGCAGCATGAAGCACAAAGCTAAATTTGCCATGTGTGCGCCGGATGCTCTTTTAGATGTCGTGCGGCGCAGTGTACATTGGTCAAACGGTCAGGTCGGTGAATGGCCGTGCACGCGAGCATAAGGCTGCCACGCGAGCTAGTCCTTCTGGCCCTGGCGTCATTCACGGCAGTGATTCCGTGTATGCCTGTTACAGTACAAAACTTCTAGCCAGGTACAAAAACAAAGCAAGCGAAGACTTTCATGAGGCATACGAAATTCAAGAAGGTGTGGATTGCATAGGTGAGGCATTACTGTCCATTCATATATATATATATATGATTTTTATAATATCAAAAAGCTTTTCGCACCGACATGTTGATTACCAGACAAGCTGACGGTACCTATATTATACCTGTTCTTTCCGAATAAACAGCAGTTGCAAGTGCGCGTTGTGTTGTCTTATATCTTCGCGGTCATTGTAG
>JAZHYW010051576.1:0-13272 GCA_037355805.1 Ixodes ricinus
TTCGTCTTTTCTGCTCCGAACGTATTTTGGAGAAACATTTATGAAGACAAAAGAGGAGTGGCAATGGCAAAAAGAAAACCGCGGCCATAATCACCAATTGGGATAGGCTGTGGGAACACTAGACGATTTAGGATACATACCGCTTTATCTTTGAACAAAAAGAACAACAAATTTGGCGTTAGGTTAGACAGCGGCAGTTTAGTCTGCCCGAGCATGGCCACATTGTTAACCACTGGAACTGAAAATTTTAACCTCTGTAGTACAACTGGCCTGGGGTCTTCTACGCGCCACACGCAGTAGTGATACACAACAGCATGGCGGTAGGAGGCTCATCTTGATCGAAACGTGCAGGGGGGGGGGGGGGGTGAACTGTTTGAACACCAATTTCCTGGGTTCTTCAGCGCGAGCCTTCGCTCAACGTCCTGCGAGCTGCGGTGCGTGAAAACACTCGAAAGTAATTGTGTTGTATTCTGAGACGACTAAGAGTAAATCTGCCTCAACGGGCGACTTGTGTATCAGCTGCAGATGATAAATTTAGCCAGTAGGGTACAACCGCTAGCATTAGGTCTTTAATGTGAACCACGCAGTAGTGATACAGGACCGCACGCCAGTACGATGCTCATCCACATAGAAACGAGCAGGGGTGTGGAATAAACCGAGGATATCTGGGTTCGGAGCGAGCTTTCGCTTCACAGGCTCCGAGCTGCGGTAGTCTTTAGTCTTTAGTCTTTATTTGTTTGGCTCTGGAGAGCCGCGGCACCGCGGAAAGGCAGCAGCCCGTACCATGGAGGCCCGCGGTGCCGCGTCAAGTGAATATGTTAATGTGATGAGTATATACATGCATAATGAGTAAAAAACACTGACCCCCCCCCCCCCCGTCTCCTCCTTGCAGTGAAATTGAACGTCATCAGAGTGATACTGAGCGCAGTCCCACATTAAACCCCAATGCTTCGTCAGTGTGCATCTAGGCCTCCTGCCCAGTGAATGCGTTGAAGGACGCTCGGTGCCGCGGGCCCGGTCCCACTACATTGATGTCACCCAACGTTCGCAGCATGCGTGGCGCCGTCATCTTTAGTTCGCAGGAGAAAAGTGGCAGTGCACGCGAAATCTCGGGTCGTCTCATGCTGCGCACGATCGAAGCTGAGGCAAAGTTGTTGCACATGTAAAAAGAATTTGCGCCGAAAAAATTAGGGAGAGGAAGAGACGAGAGCACGCGGGGACGTAAGAAGGCCGACCTCTGGTACAAATGATACTTGGGTGTTCATCTCACTTCTGACCTATCATAAACTGCTCCCAGAACCGTCTGTTATTGCCGATACTCACCGCACTTTCGAATATTTGGGACGTAACCCCAAACTTACTACAGCCTCCGTAAAACGACTAGAGGAGGCTACTCTTGTAAGATCCAACTTAGAATATGCCTCATCTCTATCATCTACGTGGCAGCGATACCTCACAAATCATTTAGAATCAGTTAGAAAAAGAGAACAACGTTTTATTTATAATAAATGCTCAACATATACCGGCATGTTAAGATTACGCCAGTCACCTAACCTTTATAGACTTTCCTTAGCCGCCGAGTGGCACGCCTTTCTATGTTTTATCGAATTTTCTAACACTGCACCAAACTCGGAATTCAGTGGCGGACTCCAGAGCGGGGGGGGGGGAGTCCCAGAAGTTCCGAGCACCCCCCCCCCCCCTTTTGGCGATGCTGCGCGGACTGAGCAAACCAGAACCTGGTGCGAAAATTTGATGGAATCAAAACGTTTTGTATCCGAGCACAGGATATTCGAACTTCCAAAGTTCGTCATTTCAACACTTTACAGTCGCACCTCTGAGATGTTTGACCAAACCATGTATTGGTGTCGTTTCCTGTGACTTGCCAGCTAAGATCCTAAGCAGGCGCCCAGCGTCAAAGTGCCCCTGCATCTTGAAATTATGAAGCGCAAGGAACGGACACGGACATGAAGTAGACAAAGCAATGAAAATTGTTCTGTGTATGTTAGTTTTGCAGCCGGGAGTTAATCTGCCTTATGGCGAATTCGGGTGGTCATTTCCCGGCAAAATATTTTGCCATATCTCCGGCAAGGGCGTTCGCGTGGTCAAAGGCTGGCGAGTGCGCGCCGTTCGGGTGGCGCTTCTCAGGCGTGTGCCGGCAATTTACCGGCACAATTTTTGCCCGAGCTTCAAGAGGTCGGGCAGCTTGTCTGCCAGACTGTATCCGGTATCGCCATATCCGAATCGGGAAAGGGAACCAAACGAAACAATGCTCGCCGATAGCGGGTTCGAGTAGAAAACGAAGCCACTGAGACAGACACCCCTCTGTGGTCCGAGAAAAGACAGCAAAAACAACGGAGATAAAGATACACTATTTTAAAGGAAGCTTGCGCAAGATCAATTTCCTATGGGACACAGCGTGTTATTACACCGCTGTAAAAACAATGTATTGATAGTGCTGCAGCTCGACACTTGAACGCGCATTACTATTTCAAAGGGCTGGGCCAAATGAAAATGCTGAGGATTCCGGAAAAAAAAGTAATAACAAGAAAATGGAATATAAACAGTGACGCTGGTGAGCCTTCTGGGATTTTTGTAAGATGGCAACATTTCTTCGGGAATCCAAACAAAATATATTAAAATTTGTTTACCCACATCTGAGTCCGAATATATGTTGCTGATGCCTACAGCGTGCCTATTGTATCATAAAATAATCGAGGAAGAAGTTAACAAAGCTCACGCGCGACCCAGGCAAACGAAAACGCCAGTTGCAGGCGCTTTGTGTTCGGGTGGAGAGGGTCACGTGATGCGCCGCTGGCGCGGTTTTGGTTGCCTGTGCCGCCGGCGTTGGCTCGCCGGTGATTGACCACCCGAATTCGCCATTAGTGGGCGTCTTTGTCTCAGCTGTAGATAAGGAATTTTGCCAGTGCCGCACAACCGCTACCCTAGGGTCTTTAACGTGCACCACGCAGTAGTGGTACACGACCGCACGCAGGTACGATGCTCATCCAGATGTAAACGGCCTGGGGTGGGGATTGAACCCAGGATCCTGGGTTCTGCAGCGCGAGCTTTCGCTCTACGTGCTCCGAGCCGGTGTGCCAACATTACTAAAACACTCAATTGGGAAACTCGCCGTCGAAACCTCGGCCGCTGGCGTCCACCGAGACCGACCTAAATACGACAACAGCGCCACTCTTTATCCTTTGTCTGTACTGTGGTCACTTTGAGCTTTTAGAAAGCATGTTTTTGCGTAAAAACAAACAAAAAAAACTCTTTTTGTATAAAATTTATTGGAGTTTAGTACAAAATGAAGGGCGCGTGATGTTTTTAAAATTTTTAGTTTGCAAGGTTTTGCGGCACAATTAATATTGTTTTCATACAACCATGCCTCAGCGGTGCTTTCAGGTAGCGCGTCCCGACCTAGGTGCATTTTAACTTCGGTATACTCCGTTTCACCTTATGTTGTACCGTAGCGAAGGCTAGAAGCGCGAGCTCATAGCGTTGGCAGCTGCCCTTAATGCGCGAGAGCTTGTGCCGCCGAGATGTGCCCTAGAGCAAGGAGCTCGCGCTTATAGCCTTCGCTGCGGTACAACATAAGGTGAAACGGAGTATAGTAAGACGCGGCGCGTCCACTGGGGAGACAGGAGTGGCACCCCTGTAACCTCTTCCACTGTATGTGTTTCGGCACCAAAATGGCCGATTAAAGCCAAAATAGAAGTAACGTGCGGTTCCTGGAGTGGCCGCTGCTCGAGAAGTGCCGGCGTTGTGATCGCCATTAGCTCGGTTCTCGGGTACAGATCGGGGCCACTTTTTCAGAGCAGTCTCTATGGCAGTTTCCTAACTGAGTGGTTTAATAACGTTGCGGTGTGCGCTATACTTCGTTTGAGCCTAAGTCCAGACCACCGTGGTCCAGACGCAGCCGAAGGTACAAGAGCGAGCTCCGGGCTTTCAGTGTCCCTGCCAAGCACGCGCGCTCGTGCAGTGCAAGCACTGCTCAGGGCCACATGCTCGCGATTGTGGCATCGGCTGTGTCTGAACTTAAGCTGAAACGAAGTATTGCCCACTCGTCCTCCGATCCCCACCCCTCCCATGAAGTAGACAGGACAGCGCAACTGGGGTTTTAATAGGGGAACAAAGGACGAGAAGAAAGAAGCGATATAAATTATACGGCAGACAAAAATGACGAAAATGAAGGAAAAAAATTATATAAGTACGAGAATGGTAGCAATTGTAAGGATAAATTAATATGTAAAAATCACTGGAAATCAAACAAATATTATTAACGATAATTAAGATATAACTCTTAACATTATTTCAACACGACTTTGAAGCATAAAATTTGAGAGGATCATTCACCTAACTAGAAACCTTCTGACGCCTCATTTAGGATGGGGGAGGTAAAATAGTTTTTGTCTGATAAGGACGCAAAAGGTGCACTGACACAGAGGTCAACACAAGTCTTGATTGTCTGCGCCTCGTAAAGTTCTCCTCACCTTTTACCACGGTACTGTCCGAGAACTTCTGTCTTTTTTAAGATCGGCGTGCTATGGCAGTCACGGACGTGCATTGCGAGATATCCAGCCGGTTAGGAGTTGAGAGATGTTGCAAGTTCCCGCAGTCTTTTATTTACACACCGGTCATATTGTCCCACATAAACTTTCCCACAGGTGAATGGTATTTTTCATATTATACTGTTGCGGCATGAAATATATACACGTTGTATATATACCATATACAACATGTATGCTATATAAACACACATATATATAGAAGCTTTTTTTAAGTTTTACAAATTGGTATAAATCAAAAACCGTGAAAGTTACACTTATGCGTTTTGTGTAGGTTCCCTTACAAAAAATTTATATCTGGCCAGATCTGAAGATTCCAGATATGGCCATATCAAAAATTGGTTGCATATAACCTGATATGGTATATCTGCCAGATATAGCCTCATAATGCCAGATATAGCCTGATATCCCTGGCCAGGTATGGAAATCCCTGATCTGGCTAAGTAAGGAAATTCCAGATCTGGCCAGGCATATCAAAATGACACAAGCCTGAAATCAGCACTTTATATCTTTTTATTGTCTACAATAGACCATTTGCTGTCTTACCCAAGCATCAAGGAGAATGCAGGGATTGGTGTTCCACGCGCCACACGCGCACGCCTTCCCTGCATAAAAGATTCGAAGTAAATAACTAAAAGAAAGCATTGACGAACGCGCGTGCAAGATGCCATTTGTTTTAGGTTTTGCTTTGGAAAAGTTACTACTGCTGAGGCCAGCACGTGCGGCGCGTGGAACACCAATCCCTGCATTCTCCTTGATGCTTGGGTAAGACAGCAATAGGTCTATTCTCCCAAGTGCCCCGGCCCGCACTCGAGGAATTATAGGAACGGTGATCCTTCAGCTCCCTAGTGATCGCTAGTTTTGACCAATTCCATTGTTACACAGTTTCGAGTGTAATTCGCAGTCACCTTGAACAAGCGTCCCAAAGGGCTCAAGGACCTGTCAAATCACTTTTAAAATATCTCGTCAATGGCAGCGTTTATGATACTGTGCTTTCTGTCCAACCTTCAACCAGGCTGGGCGCCGAAATCTCTTACAATATTATTATTCTCGTGATTGTTGTTTTAGCAGGAATTACTTAAAAGCCGAGAAATCACAACAACCGAAACCGGGATTTAGCTCGGATTCAGCGGAGCTTTTTCTTGCATTTTTAGCGTTTCTAACGTAATATCAGCGTCTTTGAAGCTGTACGAGAATGATAATAATGTAAGAGATATGTCTGCAGTTCATCCTGGTTGAAGGTTAAACGGAATGCACAGTACTGACATTGGCGAAAAATGTTAAAAGTGAAATGACAGGTACTTAGGTTCAATACAACACTTGTTCAGGAGTGACTCCGAATTACACCCAAAACTGTGTAACCAAAGAATTGGTCGGAATTTCTGATCACTAGGCAGCTGAAGAAACACCGTCCCCATGATTCCTCGAGTACGGGCCGAAGTGTTTGGGTGATTTAGCAAATTGTCTATTCCCGGCGTAATGTTAGCACTTCAAAATAATTAATTGTACATTGAAATCCTCGTGAAAATTAGCACAAATAATCTCAAACTTAAGCTTGCCAAAGCTGAAGTTGGGGATTATTTGTGCTAATATTTAGTTTGCGAACAATGAGTCATTCACATTTTGCTGACAAAGTAGATTTTTAACTTTTTTAACTTCTTAATATATTGAAAACCGGCCGCCAGATAAAGCTGTATATACGCCAGATAAGGCTGTGTATACGCCAGATAAGTCTGTATATACGCTATATCAGGCTGTATATACGCCAGATAAGTCTGTATATACGCCAGATAAGTCTGTATATAGGCCGTATATAATCATATAATGTTTGATATGGCCAGATATGGCCCAGATATAAGATTTCCATACGGGTTAGTTCTATGGCCAGCGGGACATTGCGTGGGTGGCTAATCTTTGTGATAAGTCGACTGAAGAATAAAAATTCGTTCATTAATTTTTAATTAAGTGAAAACAGACATATGGTTCCAGTTAGAAACTTACTGAGCGTCATCGGAAACCACTAAATCAGCTCTTTTTAGAACGACTTGAAGCTCGTAGAAACTTGAGGGCGCGCCAAAGTTACCGCTTGTGCAGCAGGCGCAAAGCTAGCAGTGGCGGAACGCGATGATAATATTATCATCCGTGTTGAAATCGGCGAGCCAGCTTGTTGTTTGCTTGCTGTTTGCGTCATTCTGGTTTTTGGAACGCCTTTGAACATACGACTGTAAAGGCGTCCCATGAAGTGATTTTCTCTTCATGCTTGTCAAACCAATGTAATGCAGTGTCTTAATTTAAAGAAAACTACATTGGCCAACTTAAAACTGTCGTCCCATCGGTTGTGGGGACTTCTGCGTTCATAAATGTCCATCCAATCGTGAACGTCGGTGTCAGGATAGCCAGAGAAAATAGGAGTGTCCCCTTTCCGGTTCTTGGCCTTTGGTGGCGATGGATTGGGACCGGGAGGTGGTAGGCCGTTGGAAGGGCTCGCTTTTTGGGACATGGTGTTAGTTGTGCGCCCACTACGCAACTCCAAAATGTGGGTCAGCCGAGATGTTAGTAAACGTACTGACCTCAACCACTGCGATGATGTTAAAAAGTAAGATTTAATGAGGAATAATTAGAGGTGTTAGAGCGACGAGATGGTTGTTCACCGCTGAAGGCGCGCGGAGCTTGGCCCTCTATAGAGTTCCCGTATAGACTCCCTACGGCAGCCAGAGTTGCGCGTTCATCCTCGTAGCGCCGTCTTTCCTGCATGGCATGTTGCTCCAGCTCCTCACGTGACTGAATTCGGCGAATAGCAGCGCCGCGCGTTCGAGGCGAGGGCGCGCTCAAAAGCAAGGGAACGTTCGGCGAGGCGCGCGCAGCGTCTACTTTCTCGCACATCACTTGATCTGGCTCATCACGTGAACGCGCAACACTGGCTCCCGTAGGGAGCCTATACAGGAACTCTAGGCCCTCCTTTAACAACTTCATCGTCTTCTTCTTAACAGACTATAAGCCGAAACAAATCGATGAAATAAGGGCGTTCAGCGCGCCACTAAGCTCGGCAGACTCACATGTGGATTACACTGAGATGCACAATCAAAACGAAAGAAAAACGCATATGTTTACTCAATTCGTACCCGGAACTTTTTGGCATTCGCGACTCCAGCAAAAAGGATGGTACCTAGCAAGAAAACACTGAACTGGCAGTTACAAGTCCTTTCGCAATTTCTGCTGGTCTTTTGTGGCTTCCGTGATTACATATTGTCGGTGGTTTACGCGATAGAGCAGTTGTCTCGGTGACTCTCTCGTAACTGTAGTATCAACCTGTTACCCAGGTAGATCTGAACGCAACCTACACAAGCGTGTGAACCAGATATTCCGCTCTATCAACGTTCATCAGCACCGTGGAAGGAGAGTAGGCAGTCCTTTCGTCGCTTCCTCGAAAAGTCAAGCCTCTGGAAGCTCGTTTACACCAACACATCGCAGGCTCGAAACGTGCAGGATAAAAAGTGGGGCAAACCATTTTGAGTCCAATACTTGCTTGCTGATGTCCCTGCGTTGAGTGTTCAGCTGCACATGGTACGGCGTGACCTGTTTTAGGTCGCAATATTTACCCAAAAGTGGCGTCCCCTATAAATCACTGGAGTCGCAAACATAGGTGGGTATTTTGTTAAACAGGGTCCATATAAATGAGGACATGACTACAGCCGTAATAAACAATCAAAGCCTTTTCCGCAAAGCTATTTCACGAGCATTTTGGAATCTTTGAACAAACCTTCTGTGTGGTGTTTCTTGCCAAACCTAACCAGAGGAATTCATAGGATGAAGGTCGAGGCACTACAACAGTATATTGAGAACATAAAAAAAAAGACATAACGGGAAGTTGAAGAGAGGTTCTTGTACAATACGAGTTAGAGGTGAATTCAGGCGTATGTATGTCCCGTGACTTGGAATATCGGGTTCGTTTTCCACGAAGATGTAAATAAACTTGAGAAAACACGAATAAACTACGATCAGTCGTTAAGTCATACCATAGCCCCCTTTATACTCACAAAGCCTGGCAGTTCGACGACGGAGCCATAGAGTCCACGGTCGCAGATTTGGAACGCGAGAATCTGGCAACAAAGAGAATTTCTCGCGGAATCTGGTATTCAGCGCACAGCTTTCGCAGCGGCGAGGACCCGAAACATGGTCTTCAAACTCAACGAGAAAATAAGTGGTAGCGCAGAGAACGCGAGGGGCACGAGCGGACATTAATTGTGAACTTGATAATAAACTTTCATCAGCTTCGCACGATTCCCGCTCTAACTTCAGGTAAGTACCATTCGCCAGAACTGGTAATTCCATCGCTAGGGAGAAGTGTGTTTCCGGCGTCTCGCCGCAGCGGGGCGTCCTGTTGCATGACTTCTCTCATCCGTTGTTTGCCGCTCTACCTTTCCACTTTCGGGGGCGGCGTATCGTGGCGATCTGCCAGGCTATGTCAGTATAGAGAAGTCTATGGTTATACCAAATACTTTACTAGGAAGGAATACATTCCACTCCGCTCATTTGCATTAGACAGAACGCCTACAGCGCCGAATCCAATCCTGACGGAATGGAGGTCCGCGCCGGTCCACGTCGCATGCTGCACGTGAATGTTCGCGGGGCCGCGGCGGTGTCGTCTCCGATTCGACCTAAAGCCTCTTCATGTTTCAAAAGTAGCGCAAGGTGCGTCGATGCACGAGGCACGCGCAACGTGCAACCCTTGGGAAGATCATGGCGGCACAGCGTCGATGCACGTGCCTCGACCACTATACTCTGTTTCAGCTTGTGTTGTACCGCAGGAAAGGCTACAAGCGCGAGCTCCTTGCTCTAAAGCACATCTCGGTGGCACACGCTCTCGTGCACCAAGGACAGCTGCCAACGCTATGAGCTCGCGCTTCTAGCGTTCGCTGGGGTACAAGATAAGGTGAAACGAAGTATAGAAGTGGCGCAGGGCACGTGTCTCGAGCATTTCCACAACAATGAATTTGGTATGTAGAACAACCATCGTCTTCATTATCATTTACCGCCGAGACCTCCCCGACGAAAGATGGCTCTTTCCAAGCCCAGAAAACCTGTCCGCGCCGAGGCCATTGTATTTGAGAGGAGTGGAATGTATTTCCCCTATACTTCGTTTCACCTTATGTTGCACAGCAGCGAATGCTAGAAGCGCGAGCTTATAGCGTTGGCAGCCGCTCTTAAGTCACGAGAGCTTGTGCCGCCGAGATGTGCCCTAGAGCAAGGAGCTCGCGCTTGTAGCCTTTCCTGCGGTACATCATAAGGTGAAACAGTTTATAGTAAAGTATTTGGTCATACCTAGGTGCCTCAATGTCCTTCTGTTTAGGGTGATGCCACCCTTTGTAGTACCCGATGCCGACAGCCCGTGCTCACGGGGAAAATACAAAGAAATCAACGAAAACAAAATGTCGCCATAGTACAGTCAACGCCACAGACGCGTGCAGAGCCACGCTCTTTCACGTGCTTCTGAACAAAAAATAAAAATAAACGTGTGGGACAAAATGGCGAGATGCCACCACCTCTAAGCAAAGCGCACATGAAGGCACCCTAGTCATACCAAGATCTTTCGGCCGCCAAGAGTGTGTCGCACGTGTGGGCAGCGCGTGCAATTGCAAGCTTGCCAGGTGTACACCATTCCACAAAAACGTATGAGGGCGCGCTCATTGCTGTGTTTGTGTGTTACGCAAGCGCACTTTCTTGCTGGCCGCAATAGACCTATAGCTGTCTTACCCAAGCATCAAGGAGAATGCAGGGATTGGTGTTCCACGCGCCGCACGTGCTGGCCTCAGCAGTAGTAACTTTTCCAAAGCAAAAACCTAAAACAAAATGGCATCTTGCACGCGCGTTCGTCAATGCTTTCTTTTGGTTATTTACTTCGAATCTTTTATACACGAAAGGCGTGCGCGTGTGGCGCGTGGAACACCAATCCCTGCATTCTCCTTGATGCTTGGGTAAGACAGCAAATCGTCTATTGCGAGCGGCGCTGGCTGGACTGCGATTGTCGTAAACAGCGGATACGTCTGCATCCCCGCGTACGGACGCCAGTTTTGATTTCCGAAACTTCAAAACTGGAGAAAAAGATCGGTGGCCGAGTGGGCTATACTTCTGTTTCAGCTTGGGTCCAGACGCAGCCGATGCTACGAGCGCGAGCGTGTGGCCCTGAAAAGTGCTTGCATGGCACGAGCGCGCGTGCTTGGCAGGGACGCTGAAAGTCCGGAGCTCGCGCTTGTAGCATCGCCTGCGTCTGGACCCAAGCTGACACGAAGTATAGAGCACACCAGCTCGGAGCACGTGGAGCGAAAGCTCGCGCTGTATAACCCAGGGATCCTGGGTTCAATCCCCACCCCTGCCCGTTTCAATCTGGATGAGCATTGTACCGGCGTGCGGTCGTGTATCACTACTGCATGATGCACGTTAAAGACACCAGGCTACCGGTTATACTGCACAGGCTAAATTGCTCATCTACAGCTGGGAGACAAGTCGCCCGTTGAGGCAGACTATGTTCTATACTTCGTTTCACATTATCTGCGAGCGAAGCCAAAGCTAGAAGCGCGAGACCAGCGCTTTCTGCGTTTCTCCCCAGCTCGCGCGCTCGAGCAAAGCCTGAACGCACGGAGCTTTCGTGCTCGCGCTTCCAGCTTTGCCTTCTCTCGCACATAAGGTAGAAACGAAGTATAGGTTGTATAAACATACACACACCCCAATTTGCTTCCAGACAGGTAAGGTAGCACCGCTTCATTCCGCCGTGACAAGATCACTGTTGAAAGAGGTGTTCATAACGAACAATAGCATATAGTGAACTTCCGAGGTTATTTATGAAGACACTAAAGTTATTTAAAGGTTCCTTTGATTTTGCCTAAACAATTAAAAAGGTGAATAGAAAGAAAAAGAAAACGTACGCTCCACTTTTGGTAGAAACATATTTTTTACCTATTGATGGCCCGTTTTGTTTTCTTACCAATCCGCAAAACGGGAAGTGTTAAATTTACAAACAAATTTGTTTCGGGCACCAAAACGCTAACGTCAAAATTCAGTTTGCATCTCAGAGTAAGCACCTGTTTGTTGGTTAAGAAATATATTGTAATTGTTAAAAATAATAGAAATCATGCTTCTTTGTTTTTGTTTTTCATATCCACTAGCCACCAAACCAGGTCTACAGAGAATGAAAATATCTGAAATAATGTTTCATAAAATAAATGTCGTTCGGAATAAGTATTCTAGCCTTCTTTGCAATGCATTCAACTATTTTTTTTTCATTACCAAATACATATTAGGGTATATTTGTTCAACCCTGCACAATCTTACTGTGCTAACGAGCCACGCTTGTAGAGTATGCAAGCGTTTGACCACGCGCGCTAACATAGCACACACACAAAAATAGAATCAACAAAAGTCTCGCTTTCAGAGCCTTATCAGGCCTTTCGCTAGGAGTCTTCTGACGTCTAGTTACACGTGCACCACGTGCTGGCGTCTGCAGTCATACAACTGCTTGAAATCTATCTTATGTTGATTATTTAATTCTAATTACTTATATAAAAGAAATGAGCACCTGCAGAGCACGCACTTCTACTTCGTCTCACCTTAGCATGGACTATTGTTAGCCACGCATGCTAAAAGCGCGAGCTAGTTGCTTTGTATGAAGCCTTGGCGGCTGCACGAGCTCTCGTGCAGCGAGTGCTTCAGTCGAGGCAGTGAAAGCTAGCCGCTCGCGCTTGCACAACCTTCGCAGTTAGTCCACGCTAAGGTGAGATGAAGTATGGTAATGTTTTTAAGAAAATCTTGTTTTTTGGCCCGTGTAGATAATTTACGCATGGCGGGAAGATTAAACTCTGAAAATGGGACGCCAGCAGTTTGAATAGAGTGCGAAAATTTGAGAGGAGGACGCCAACTGGATCAAAAGATAAGAACGAGAGAAGAAATTTCTCTATAAACGACGTCCACCTGAGCCTAATATTGTCAAAACAAAAAAATAAAACAATAGTCTTTTTTTTTCTTTTTTTCTGCCAAGTGTAATTTACTTATATAGATGTCACATGCGTCTACAACGTTAGTTCAATTTGTTTTGACGATATTAGACTTAGGTGGACGTCGGCTGATTTACTGCACAATGGCGGAACAACCGATATTGCGGAACGTGAGAATCTGAAACTTTCGGTGATAATCAAAAATGCTGCAAGCGGGCAAGCGTGTTTGTACCTTTGGCTCAAGCTCCCGCTGCACGAGTACTGTTGTAGCTGATGTGCAATCGAACACAAAGAGCTGAGGCTTGTACCTATAATAGTGCAGGGATTCCACAGCTTGCAACAGAGGGCAAACTTTCGAAAAGGTCCACTGAGCTTGCCAGAAGCACTGTTCGTAGCTTGAGCGTTACATGTGACTCCTGTTTTATGTTTTCCACTTCCGTACACTGAAGGAATACAACCACCGGACGTCCACTTCCGCTACTAAGTAAGATCACATGATCAAGTAAGGAGAAGCCCAAGAATTACTCCCAGTGGAAGAGGGAAAAAATACACAAATGCGTTGTTGTTTATTGCGCCCTAGTTTCATAGAGCGACAATCAGAAATTACCAATACTAATAAACCTCAAGCAAAGGACACAATCAATCTCCGCCCCTGCCCGTTTCGATCTGGATGAGCATCGTACCGGCGTGCGGTCGTGTATCAGTATTGCGTGATGCAC
>JAZHYW010051577.1:0-97119 GCA_037355805.1 Ixodes ricinus
GACACGACCAGCCCCGTCCGAATCCAAGCACGATCTCTTTTATCACGAGCTTATCGTGGGGTATCACGCGGGCACGCCAGAGCGTGCAACATGGCGGCGCCGGCTTTTGGCGCCGCTTTGAGTTTATGTACCAAACCACTACATATGCCCCTCCTTTTTTTTTTTTTTTAAGCAAAGCTTAAAACACAGTTATTATCTTTTCCTCTTCCCCCGGATTGGGTAAAATGCCCGAAGAGCACTGTTCGTACGTATACACAGTTCACTCTGCAAGTTCCTCAAACCTTAGGCTTGTGAATTGTATAAAGCTCTGTGTCGTTGTAGGGGATACCTCTGGTCCCACCTCCTGGCGCGGTTTCTCCGGTGTTGACTCTTGAGTGTTGTAGAACGAGAGCACATAGTCTTTCAACCTCTCCGGTAGTCTTCGTTGGCGTTTTGGTCGATTTGTCGCAACGGTCACGGCTGGTTCAGGTTCGCAAGCACTTACGGAGTCCTCCAAAGGAGGCATTAAACGTGATGAGCCGGCCAGGGACGGGACCGGGGTACTTGTGGATGTTGGTCTGAATGGCTCTTCACATGAGTCAGCGACGCCGGTCGCAGAAGAAAAGAGAACCTCCACAGGCTCAGTGTCTTTTGAAGGCGTGCCGGGACCGGTATCTTGAGCAAGAACAGCACGTGCAGGCTCGCAGTCAGGAACAGTGCCAACCCGAGGCTCTAGGGTGGCTGCAGCATCTGGAAGGCCAATGGAGCCGGTACGCAGTACAGCGGCAGGGACAGGAACAGCCAATGGCTCAGGGACCAAAGGCGTATGCGGCTCGACGTCAGGAACACGTGCAGCAGGCTCAGCTGCACCAGTGGACATCAGGGCCCCATCAGGCTCAGAAGAAGCAAGAGGACACGGAGCCCCAACAGGCTCAGACGCAGCAAGATGACCCGGAGCCCCGCCAGGCTCGGGCGTAGGCCCATGTCCAAGAACAGGGGACGTCGCCAGCCCGGGAACCGGCTGCAGAAGAGGCCCCACAGCAGGGGACGGAAGAGATCCAGCCACCTCGGGGGCAGGGCCAGGACCCGAAGTGCTTGGTACTGAAAGACCGGACTGTTGAGAAAAAGGGTGCACATCAATATCGTCGTCCTCCCAATCTGAATCGAAATATTCTCGCCCTGTCTTCAGTGGCGTCTTCGTTAATTTTGCGGCGTTCCAGCGGCGTCCATCTGCGAATTCGTATGTTGCAGGTCCTACTTGTCTCTGAATGATCTGTGGAGTTGAATACTTCGGTTGTAACTTGCCTCGATGTGAAGGTTGAAAAATCCGGACGGCTTGTCCAAGGACGAACTGGGGTGGTCGAACAGCTCGACGACTGTCCGAATACGATTTCATCTTTTCTTGGTACTGCTGCACACGCTGTGGCAGTCGTGCACGTGTCTCAGGAAAATCCACTGGGAGTGACCTGGTTTCCATCCCTTGTAGGTCCAGTTTCGACCGATGAATTCTTCCGTGAAGAAGCCACGATGGTGCAACTCCAGTTGCTGCGTGCGGCGTCCGACGATACGTCTCCAGATAATCACGGACCGCATCTGGTAAAGGACGGCCTTGAACGACGGCCAACTGTAGACAGCACTTGAGAACTCTATTAAACCTTTCCACCTGCCCATTGCATTGGGGGTGGTACAGGGATGCCTTGAGATGTTTAATCCCATGCTGATGAAGAAATTCCTGGAATTCTTTCGACGCAAACTGGACACCATTGTCCGAGACGATTTCGCAGGGTAATCCCTCACGTGCGAAGATGTTTTTCAAAAAGTTTATAATCGTAGATGAGGTCACGGAAGCTGCTGCTTGAACTTCTGGCCACTTGGAGTGGTAGTCCATGAGGACAATGAAGAACCGCTGACTTAATGGCGCCCGCTCTATTGGGCCCACGATATCTATCCCGAGCTTCTCCCATGGTTTATCAGGAAACTTGATCGGTTGAAGAGGTGCTGGTGCTGCTTTGACCGGCTTGTCGGTGGAATGACAGACTATGCAGTTTTCTATCTTGAACTTTATCTGCTGGTTCATTCGCGGCCACCAGTACTGCTCTCTGATGATGCTCGTTGTTCTAGAAATCCCTTGGTGAGTTTCATGAGCCAGTTGAATGATGTGGTCTCGCAGATTTTCAGGGACAACAATCTTCTCCCTTGAAAAAGTATTCCGTCATGGAGAGACAGCTGATCTCGTACGTGGAAGTACGGTCGAAGTTCTGGGTGTACATTGTTGTCCTCTGGCCATGACTCAGTGGTGTAGCGAATGACGCTAGGCAGAACGGTGTCATTGGCGGTAGCCTCTTGAAATTCCTGACGTGACAAGGGCGTTGCTATGAGAGCAACAACATCTTCTTCAAACAAAGTACCACCCTCGGTGTCTCGGCGAGGTAGTCGTGAAAACGCATCCGCGACTAAGTTTGTAGATCCTTTTTGATATTCCATGCGGAAATTATAATTCATCAGTCTCGCCGTCCAACGTGTGATGCGCAACGGACGAACACCAGATCCTTTGTTAGATAAAAGGGTCACAAGCGCTTGATGGTCGGTTCGAATAACAAATGGACGTCCCCATAAGTAGACGTGCCACTTTTCACAGGCCCAAAGGCAAGCGAGAGCTTCCTTCTCCCCAGTTGAGTACCTCCGCTCAGCGTCCGTGAGAGATCGGGAGGCAAAAGCGACAGGGACAAGATGGTTCCCATGCTGCTGTTGAAGGGCGGCGCCCAGGCCGTAATGAGAAGCGTCTGTAGCCACGATGATGGGTAGAGATGGATCAAACATGGCTAGAATGGGTGCATGTTGAATACAATTCTTGATGTTTTGGAAACTCGCGTCCGCTTCGGGGGACCAGATAAAACGAACGCCCTTTCGGAGTAAACGACGAAGAGGTTCGACCACAGTGGAACAATGCGGGACAAATTTGCTATAGTATTCGACAAGTCCCAAGAATGCTTTCAGCCTTGCAGAGTCTGACGGAGTCTCAAAATTCAGAACAGCATCTACCTTCGATGCAAGGGGTGCTAATCCTTCCATGGAGAGACGGTGCCCCAAATATGAGAGTTCACGGACATTGAAAACACCCTTCCGATTTAACCTCATTCCTGCGCGGGAGATGCAAGACAAGACTTTGCGGAGGTTTACATCATGTTCCTCCTGCGAAGATCCGTAGACGATGACATCATCGAGATAAAACTGGACGCCTTGACATCCTTCCAAAATTTTCGACATGATTTTTGGAACGCTGCAGGTGCAGATGCCAGTCCGAAGCATACGCGCTTAAAACGGAAAAGACCTTCATGCGTGATGAAAGCTGTTAGGTCTCGACTCGCGGGGTCGAGACGGACTTGATGGTACGCAGATGCAAGATCTAGCTTAGAGAAGACGGCTGCTCCTCGGAGGGAATTCAAAAGTTCGTCGATGTGCGGGAGTGGAAAGCGTCGATGACGATGGCTTGATTTGGCGCTCGCAGATCCACACACATCCGGATATTTCCGTCTTGTTTCTTGACAACGACGATGGGAGAAACCCATTCCGAAGCGTTGACACGTTCAATGACTCCTTGCCGTTCCAGTTTGAAGATCTCTTCGGAGACGGCGTCACGAAGAGTTAGAGGAAGACGTCTTAGCCTTGACTGCACTGGTGGAACATTATGTCGCACCTTGACCTTGTGCGTCTCATTCCGCACCAGGCCCAACTCGGGATCGAACAGGTGTTCAAAGTCTTCAAATCCCGGGGTAACTGGGATGTGTCCCGTGGAGGTAGACTTGACTGCAGACCCTTCGAAGGAAGGTTGCTTTGCTCAGGAATAGGCTCTTGGTATAACTTTCTACTTCGAGGATCAGGAAGATCAGTATGACGTTGCTGGAACACTGCAACCACGTTGATCTTCAGGTTGACGCTCTGGACCACTGGCTCCACACTGACTTGCAGGATGACTATCTGGACTGGAGTTGGCCGACGGTATGTGGTCAAACTCTTCGACGACTTTAGGAGCTGTTGTTCCCATCAGAAGGTTGCTCAGTGGCCTGGATCGTGGGCACCCGACGGTACTGAGGATGGATGGTTGCTGCGTGGTCTGCACGGCCGATGACTTGGTGGCTGTAGCACGCACTGGCGAGACGACAACGAAGGCCGTCGCTGCGGAGCGCCAGCCGGCCTACATTCCGAGGTGGCCTCTGCTGCCACTCCGGCGCATTCACATGGAACAATCGTGCTAGCCCCGAGATAAGGTCATGATCAACTCGGCGCACTGCGTCGGTTCCAAGCCATGACTCGTCCCGTACGCGTCACTAAAATCGCTGCGCATGAATATCTGGACCGCTGCCGGTTCCAAAGCCAGCTTCCGTCGTTAACAGGGAAAGACGACACCGCGCTCGTCTGGCGATGAAACGATTCAGTCGTTTTTGCAAGTTGTTCAAATTGTATTGCGAGCTGGAACGCTCTGTCCAGGGTGGGTACCTCGGCCCCGACGCATTCACGTAAAATGCGGTCCTGAACTCTCTTCGAATCCAACCCCTCCAAAAAATTTCACACAGGCGTTCGTCTAACGTAGCGCCGTAGCCACAGAAAGAGCCTTGATGACGTAATGCGGCGAGGTATTCGGAGACTGATTCGCCGGGACGTTGGACTCTAGCACGGAGTTTCTTTCTTTCCAGTGTTACGGACCCCGAGAACTCAAAATGTTTTTCTAACTTCTCCAAAAATATTTCATACTCGTCATTGAGCTCGGTCGCCGGTGCATCGTCCAAGCAGGAATGCGTCAACCACACGCTGGCCTTCCGTGCCGAGCAACGAAAACAGGAGTTGTTTTTTACGACGCGGTTCCATCTGTTCGAACCCCGAAGCGCCAAGAAAAGCGGTGAAGGCACGCTTCCATGCCGGCCACGCAAGGGTGGGCGTGTCGGGAACAGGTAGAAAGACGGGTGGCGGCGGCACAATCGCCGTTCCAAAAGCGATATTTTGAGTCATGATGGTCAAATGTCAAGAGGAACCACGGAAATAGTCAAAGCACGTTGAGGGTCGAAGCCTACCGTTAGAGAAATTGCAAGATTGCAACCGACATGGTGGTTGACAATGCAAATCGAAGGAAAGACTGTGAAGCAGCGGGTGGTTGGCTTGAACTAAAACCAGACGTTATGCGCAGCGATCGGGCGTGGAGATCATGCTAGGAGATCGTTCTAGGAGGGGACGGCAACAGATTTAGGAAGGATTTAGGAAGGACGTTTACCTCGTCGCCTCCTCGTATCCCATCCTCGTCGCCATTGTAATATTCTGTGGGTCCGAGAACGCCGGTTCAGGATCAAGAAACAGACACGACCAGCCCCGTCCGAATCCAAGCACGATCTCTTTTATCACGAGCTTATCGTGGGGTATCACGCGGCACGCCAGAGCGTGCAACATGGCGGCGCCGGCTTTTGGCGCCGCTTTGAGTTTATGTACCAAACCACTACAGGAGCCCTGTTCAATGCCCGATAATCTCCACAGGGCCGCCAGTCACCTGTCTTCTTGGGTACCATGTGAAGCGGTGAGGACAACGAGCAGGAAGATAGCTGAGTTTAAGCATGCATGTGATCAAACTCATTTTTGGCTATTAGAAGACGATCGGATGCTAGGCGTCAAGGTCTTGCAAGCACCGGGGGCCCTTAGTCTCGATGTGAGGAGTGGTCTTGTGCTGGACGCTCTGGTCCGGCAGCGACGAGCGGAACACAGTTGGGAACTTGTCAACAATGACCTTCCACGGGTGTCCACTTTCGCTCGTGGGAGGATAGGACTCAGAAGTGCTGACTGAAAGTTGTCGCTCAGCTCACCACAAGACCCATAAGCAGCGTAGCTGGTTGAGACGGGAGTCGCCTGGTCTCGGGTCATCAATATGTAGAGGACGTTTCCTCTACATCGTGTTTTCATTTACAATATTTACGAGAGCTTAAATGCCGTGGTTCGAAAGCATCTTGACTCGATGCGGGGGTATCCAGCTGATGGCCCCGTGACCATCCTCTTCTTCCTCTCCGGCCGGTGACTACACTATATGTGCTCCCTACGAGCCATAGTTGCGCGTCTGTTTTCCACATGCCGCCGCGCCATTATTCGCCGAGATAGATCACGACAGGAGCAAAGAATCCTATGCCGTGCAGGAAAGTTACCGATACGGTCGCTTCGCCGACGTTGCACGCGCCCCGGCGTATGTTCCCCATGCTTTTGCCTCCTCCTCCTGCTTTCCTGTTTCTCATGCGCGGCGCCGCTATTCGCCGAGTTCAGTCACGTGACCGGCGGCAATCGACAGAGCACGGCTCCTACACGTGCGAGGGGTGGCTTTCCCGCGTAATTCGATATCAAGGTGGCTAAACGCGCAACTGGCTCCTGTTGGGAGCCAGGAAATCTATGGGCCTCTAAGAAGCAGGTACAGTTCGCGGCAGTATAGCTCCCTCCCGGAGTTAGTCTGAATGTGACTTCGCGGAGAACGCTAACGAGTTTACTACGTTTTATATGCTAAAGCTTCCACAGTGCTTCCGCAGCGTGCATTCCACACCATCAAGATCGCCGTTTTTCGCAGACGACAAATAAGAGCTGGATATCTCGACGTCGATCCTGAAAATCCCAAGCTGAATTGGACCAACTGAATCAGGCATAGGCGATGGCCACTGGTAACAATAATGAATATCTCTTTGTATCTACTGTTTGCACCAAACCTACTTACCCCAACCAACCTTCAAACTTAAACGTCTTTTGAGGCTTGCACTTACTTTGTATCGCAATTACCGGGTCAACGTTTAGTCTACAGGCCGCTGTCGTTGAACAAGCAGACGACAACAAGCAGACATGTTTGAAAAACAGACGTCAGTTCGAACGATCAGGTGACTGTTTGAATTTGAAGACGCACTGAACGTAGTCCGCGGGCGGTCCGGACAGTTTGGCGATTTTTCCCTGTTCATGTTGGAACAAAACAAATAAATCGGACGACCACAAGTACCCATGAATTTAACCCGAAGTGCTTCCCGCACAAGCAATCCTTGTCCGACGGCGTCTCGCTTTATCTTTTCACGGCACCTATCCACTTCCTCCGACTAACCGAGCAGGCAGAAACACATGAAAACTGATCTTCAAACATTTCACGACTCTTTTGGTACAGCCCCGGCCCCGGCGTTTTGACGAGAAGGCAGGTTTTAGTCTGGATTCTTCCAAAACAACACAGGAATGCACGTTCCGCATGGTGACTTCCGCCCAGTCTCAGAGAGGGAGTGCACCCGGCGCGCCATTACCGCGGCGCGATGTAACAAGGTTGAGTTCGTGTGTATACCCATGGAAGCACTGCCGACAAATTAGACTTATTGCACAGTTCAACGGTCAAAACATGTTCATGTATTATGCATATTTCATTCTCGCGGGCGGATGCTATTTCTCTTCGATTGAATGTTTTAAATAAACACTGACTTTTTTACAAGGAACTATCAAGTAGTCAACAACAAACTCGATTCTGAGAGCGTCATTTTGTGGTGACAACTCAATCTAAACGCTCTAAGCATCCCAACAAACCCGAAATCACAATCGTGCGTAGCTTATCTCCTGGTTAAAAGCGTGTTTAAAGATCGTGACACGCCCTTTTTGGGAAGAATTTTCTTCCGAGTGAAGGGGTCGACGATGGCACTTGTCGGCGAGTTGGCTTCACCCGCAGTGAAAAAGATGAGTCTTATCCGAATGTGTACCTAGCAAACTCTCTTCAAAACAGGTTACAATAAAATCATTCGGATTCTGCGCAATATTCTAGGGCTTTCATTGGTCCACACAATGTAGTCCGCGAGAAAAAAGAGTCCACACGTTTTTCTATTGCCCTGAGATGAATAAGCGGTTTTGTAATATAGGACTTGCTATACGTGGGAACTAATAAATTTTAAACAGTATAAGATCAAAAACGACCTTTTTTTCAAACATACTTCAGTGCCCCTTTAATAATAGGATATTTTCAAATCCCATCAAGTGACATTGATGACGTCAATTTCTTTGGCACAAAGCGTGTGACTGTATCCGAGTCGAACGCTTACACAGTCCTCGTGTCTTGTACTTGCTCCAAGTCCGTGCCCAAACAATGGCGAACACAAATAATTTGCGAAGCGGCTCCTTTGTCTCACTGTACCATGGCGAACCGTGAACTGTATACGGCCTCTTCAAGCCAATCAGAGCGACAAAGGCGAAGCACGTGACAGCCGTTACCAAAGGTACAGGGGCGAGAGCGCAACCAAGGCGTAACCGAACCAGTTGCGGAACAGGAGAAGGAGCTCCCCTCTTACCCAAACAAAGTAATTGCCCCGAACTCTCCTTTGCGTGTTCCAGAAACCGCTTTGGTCCCCTCGGAGATAACCCTGTCAATCGAAATTCGCGTAAAAGCGTCTTTCCTTTCTCCCGTTCGTTGCTTCGACAGCCCTGCGCGCAACTTGTGAGGTAAGGTACTGCCACGTGTCTCCCTCCGATGCGCTGACTGGCTCACTGGGACCACTGCCTTTGCCGTTTGCCAAGTTACGGTGAGGATAGATGGCGCACTCTTGAAAAAGGTCCGCCCGATATAGACGAACAGACTGCTCCATGTGCACACAGTTTAATGGTCAGGTGGAGGTCATGAGAGCCACAAACTCCTCGTAGTTTATCTGGCCGTCGCCGTCGACGTCGGCCTCGCGGATCATTTCGTCGACCTCTTCATCGGTGAGCTTCTCGCCCAAGGTGGTCATCACGTGACGCAACTCCGCAGCCGTTATGAAACCGTTGCCGTCCCTGTCGAATACCTGTGAGTCCCCACCAAAGCAGGTAATGAGACGCTGAAACACAGGACGCTTCTCGTAATGTAACGTTATGTTATTATTCCTCGTTATCATTTGCTTGGAAGTACCACTTATCTACGGCATAAATTCAATGCGAAAAAGAGAACGTTTGCCTTCGGCAATATACCAGAACAGGGGACCCAATGGATGCTTTCTGAAACCCCATCAATCAAAACTGTCGGTCGCCATTCCTTGGGTTACGAAATTGCAGAGGGTGAGCAAATTGGCGAAGGAAAGAAATAATACTTTTGGTTCTTCATTTCTAGGCTAGGTTGCGCAAGCTACCGCCCGTTACAAAGGTTACCGCCGTTAGCATTCATCCATTCATTGAGCAGGGAAGGAGACTGAATCCGAGGGGAGTTTCTATTTGCACAGCATCAACCGGGGGTCGCGTTATGCTCCAGTGACGTCGTTTCTCTGCGTCACGGGTAATAAGCATGGCAGAAACACCTCAATTTCGGAGCTTTATGTACAGGCCGGCATTTCGCTTTTACAAAAACGTAGAAAGGTCAATCGACTGAAATTTATTTTTAATCTAATAAATGGGAACTACAACTTCGATTATCAAGATTACTTTCACTTCAACACGTCTAGGGTTGCAAGAAATAAACACAGTAAATCAATCAGTCAAATAAAGAGCAGGACTGACTGTTACAAATACTCTTGCTTTCCACGTACAGTTCATGCCTGGAATGCGTTACCCGAACAAATTGTCTTCTTAAATTGTTTGACATTGTTTCTAGCTTCGATAAACGAATTACCAGAGTTTCGAGGTTTCAGGCCTTGATACCCCTTAAAAGAATAGTTTTCCACTCTGCGTGTGTTCCTAATTATATATGTTTTTTTGTTTTTTTTGCGTTACCACACTTCGTGTTTGCTTTATCGTAAACCTTGATCGATGTATCTTTCCCACCTTGGCTGCCCCACGGCGGCCAGTAATATCAATAAATAAAAAAAGAAACGAATGACGGGGCATGAGATGGAAAGAAACGGGCAATCTAAGCATCAAGTCCAGCCAGCGGCGTGGACTTTCCATTTTCCCGGAGGGGGCAGGCTGAGAAGTTCTCCGGGGAAGGGGGGGAAGGGGGGGGGTTGTTGCGCGTTATTTTTGCGACAGAACTGGAGATTGAAGCTAACGAAAGCACGCTGGGATTTCATTTCCCATGTATTTTGTCAATAAAGGCAACGTGGGCGTTATTTTGTTTACATGCCACTACTACAAGCTCGTTACATGGCGCGTAAACAGCGTCTCGGTAAGGATCATGGCCCGGTGGCCCCGGGGGGGTGGGTCACAGGGGGCACGAGCCCTGATGATCCCCCCCCGTAGTCTACGCCTATGAGTCCAGCGCTCTATAAGGAACCAACAAAGTGGCAGGTTGTTATACTCCGTTTCACCTTATGTTGTACCGCAGCGAAGGCTAGAAGCGCGAGTTCATAGTGTTGGCAGCTGCCCTTAATGCACGAGAGATTGTGCCACCGAGATCTGCCCCAGAGCAAGGAACTCGCGCTTGTAGCCCTGCGGTACATCATAAGGTGAAATAGAGTATGGTAACTTGAGATGTGGGCGGTTCACCTTGAAGGCCTCGCGAATCTCGTCCTCGCTGTCCACCGTCCGCGTCTTCTTGGTCATCATGGCCAGGAACTCGGGAAAGTCGATGTTTCCCGAACCATCAATGTCCACCTCGGCGATCATGTCCTTCAGCTCGGCCTCGGTCGGGTTCTGGCCCAGGGCGCGCATCACGGTACCCAGCTCTTTGGTCGAGATGACGCCGTCGCCGTCCTTGTCGAACAGCGCGAACGCCTCGCGAAACTCCGCGATTACCTCTTCGGACAGCTGCATGTTCTGGGGGACGCCGGCGAGGCGCCGGTGGTCACCGGTGCCTTCTTCAGCGGCACACCGGGACCCAGTGTCCCCGCAGAAATGGCAGCTTGGAGGTCGCCTTGAGAGTCGGCTTGGCGCCGGTGTTCGGGCCGGTAGGGGGTTCGCGGACGAGTCCGCTGATGGCCCGCTTGGCGTGGACCAGCTCGTGGAAGTCGGCTTCATGGGTACGCACGTGGTACGAGACGCGAAGCACCGCGGTTCGCATGTCGCTTCTTCTTCACTTCTTGTGACAGTGATGGAGGGCATATTTATCTGAGCTCAGGCGAGCCGGTTCAATCCCCGCCCCCGCCAGTTTCGATCTGGAAGAGCATCGCACCGAAGTGCGGTCGTCTACAACTTCTGTGTGATGAACGTTAAAGTCCCTAAGCTAGCGGTCGTACTGCACTGGCTGAATTCTCCATCTCCAGTGGGTAACAATGGCGCCATGTTTTCCCTGTACTAAACTCCTGTTGTATAAACTACTAACAACTATTTATTTATTTTTTATATTTTTTTCAAGAGAGACGTGTCGTTGCATGAAGGCAAGTCGCCGGTACTATGGCCTCGAGATTCTTGGCGCTCAAAGCTCTCCTCGAGCCATTACATTCGTCAGAAAATACTCACATTCCGAAAAAAAATGACTCGAGGTTGTTTCTGTTGCGTGGTGGCGCTAGGTACAGGGCACGAAAATCGTCAGCATCGAGCTTGCTCGACTAGCTGCCCGGATATAAAGGTGTTCGTTGGGCCGATTTATACAAATTAGGTATTGTAGGTGTAATAGAAAACTGGGTTTATTTAAAAACAATTATTAAAACGTACACAGGTAGTACAAACTTGGAAAACTTGGGTGCGAGCCGGATGCCCATCCGGCCGCCTCGAGGGTCTCGGTAAACACAATATGGCGGATACTCAAAAAAAGGGTGATGTCCATCACACTAATGCTGACGCTAACATATGTATGTTCAGACATCTAGACAATATCTAAGTGGGAGCTACAATAATAAAAATAAAATGTGCTCTCTAGCTGCACCACCAAACGGTATAACAGGGTCAAACCAATTCAAATAAATAAATAAGATCTGATATGACCAAAAAGGAAACTTAGATTTAAAAAGTCAATTAACAAAAAAAAACCGGGAGGCAGCGAAACTACTATCTTTAGACAAACAGATGATAGCCTGCCCTAGAGCCACTGAATGCTACGCTTAGAGTATCGGACACTCTACTCCCCACTGTTCTGTCCGTTCTTTTATTATTCCTACAAGAGCCATTAAATGAGCTGCGTTTACAGTATCGGCACTCCGTTCCCCGACATTGTTGTGGACGCCGCCATTTTGGTGCTTGGTGCTTGTGCAGAGCAGACGCAACTGCCGATCGTCATGATTCAAAAGTACGGCTTCCTCAGCATTAGATTCGGTGTTAGAAAGCTCATGCAATATTGCTTTGCTTTGTCGCGAACTGTTTAAACATTTGTGGAGGACGGAAAAGCGTTTCTTGTGACTTCAGATAAAGCTTCAGATAACTGGCAACCATGATATTAAGCCACAATATGGCCAAGTGCCGTTACTCTGAAACGTAGCTTATTTAGTGGCACTAGTTCCTACGGCTCAGGGCATAGCCTCCTCTATAATGACAAGGCCTGGCAGATAGTCACGTGACGCGGCAGCCGAAATTGAAAAGGTAGAGCGGTAAGCAACGGATAACAGGAGGAGGAGGAGGGAGGAGGAGGATGATGATGCGGCTATTTCCCTTTGAATCGGGAGGACTCAAACAAGGTAATTGCCCAAGCCTGGGAGCGTAGGTGTCTTAATGCTCCCTGAGGTGGATCTTCTGCCACCAGTCCTCCAGTCTCCTTTTCGTGTCATGTAACGGGCGCCCCGCTGCGGCAAGACGCCGAAACACACTACACTGCTAGAAAAAGAGACACTGAAATGTGAAGCGTCGTCTGCACTTGAAGAAAGGTCTTGCGAAATACTCTCGTGGTTGGCCGGGTTGCACGTGCGCGTGACCACGAACGATGAGGGGGAAAGAGAGTAGAGTTAAGACACTTTATGTTTGAAGTCATCGAGAAAGTAAAGAAGGGCGGTAGTAAGCTGGGCTAGTTGGTATGCATTAAACATAATGATAGACCGCGCACAAGTAGACAGAACAGACAAGATTCTCTTCCGTTCTCTTCTTACCTCTTCTGTTCTGTCTATTTAGCGCAGCGGTCTATCATTATGTGTAAAGAAGGGCACCATTTCGCAAAATACGTCATAAATACGGGCGGGCGTTTCAATCAATATCGATCTTTTTGTCAGATGGCTCTTTTAAAGGGATACTTCAACGAAATTTGAAATATTCCCGTCGCGTTCAAAAATAGGCTGAATACAGATCCACAACATCCGTAAATGACAATCGCACGCTTGTCTTTTGATCCCTGGCGGCTGTATTTTTCGCTATAAACGGCCCGCTCTGCGCAAGCTGCTCGGGAGAAGGCTTTTCCAGCGGAGCACGTGACATCCAACGCCATCGTGACGTAGGTCGCCCCGAGCACGAGCAAAGCTGCGGCGAGGCTGACGTCAGGAGTGATGGCTCGAGTCGTTCCAGGCCACCGAAGGCGGCTGCTTTTGCACGGATTTTGAGCGACGGGGTTAATCTTCTATAATCTTGCAGAGGGACAATAGCGACTTCTGCGACACACAAAAAGGGATTCTTGGGAAGAGGGAGTTCCTCCTTCCCCCTTCTCTCGTCGTGGCCGGAGGTGAGACGACCTCCGTCACCAGCTGTCAAGGTTCCTAGACGAGCATTACAAACGAGGCGTTAGCGACATCCACCAGGTGCTCTTTGGTAATTATTTAATTCGTGTTTAAAATTCCTTTTCGAGACTTTTTTAACAAGATATTGCATGTGGCATGTGATACTGCTCTTTTGGACACATATAGACCTGTGCGCGAGCGCCGAAATTTCGTTGAAGTATCCCTTTAACGCTCCCCGATGCCAAGTCACTGAGCATAAGGTCTAGAAAGTTACCATAAAAGATGCATAGTCTGCCGGAGTGGTCTTATCCTCTTTAGAATCTCATGAGATTGTATCTTCATGGGCTTTGCATGCCAACTGTTCATACGGATGATCTCCCCGTCGAAAGTAACGCCCTGTTACGGCGGAATCGTGAAGTGCTGTGCATTTACAGCTTTATTCCGATGACCGAGTTTACGTGCGCCCTCTGTAATCTCTGACAACACGAGAACGGCAGAGCGTCTTTCAAAGGCACCGGCTTCCAGCACGCGCTCCATGTTTTCCGTCAGTGCTCTGGCTGCGCCTGCACACTCGACGCTCGCCAGACGACGAAGCGTCATCGAAGGTAGAAGCTGCTCGAAGTGTCAGTCGCGATACCAACGTATGCTGCGTCTCCCTGGCCCTCTCCACTTGGGCTCTCAGCATATTTGCGGCAGTTTACCGCCACTCTGAAACCACCCAGTTCTGAAGAATAGACGCGATCTCGCAGCCAGTTTCATTAGGCGCACCGCTGCTGCCATGCATCCTGTGAACTGTAGTCTTTCTGCACGATTGATAACCCCCCTGAGGATCTGAGCGAGCAGAGCACTAAGCAGCACCAGCTCTCTCGTGAACTGGCGCCTGCCTCCTATGAACTATGGCGGCGTCGCATGCGTGGAATACTTCGTGGGATCGGTCTATTGTGGCGGTCCGCCGAGTATTCTCATGTTGGCATAACAATATGTGCGCTTTGGCATAACAATATGTGCGATTTGAGCACCCACTGACATTTTCCAGGGGGTGCTGGGCAGTATGCTGAGCCCCCGTGCGTTTGGCTCAAGGCCTACTGAACAATGCCTGCACCCCCCCTCCCCCCCCCTCCCCCTCTGTGTTCCCGTTGTTACGTGGCTTGCCCTTAGCCACGTACTTGGCTAAGGAAGCACGTGGCTCTGTTTTTGTTACGGCTGGTTACCCACCAAATTGCGGCACAACCTTCGCACACGAAATTCCAGAAAAAAATAACGAAGTAAAGCAAAGTGTCAGTAAACCGCGAACGACGCCGCACCTCCAAAAAATAAAAATAAAAAAGGCGTCTGCGGCCTGCATAGCACAGTCTTCTCTCTCCTGCTTGGTCATTTTCCTGGGGCCCTCTCATACGGCACTCGCGGGTTGGCCTGCCATGCGGGGGAACGCGCAGCGCACTGTTTTTGTCCACCCAGCCAGCCGGCTTCTTCGTTTTGCTTATATTTTGAACAGTGACGTTTCCCAAAAAACTCAAGAATTTCTTCTAGCTTTTTTTTTTTCTTCTTGCGGCTGCGTTTTTTTTGTAGTTGTTGTTTTGGCGGTCTGAGCAACCACGAGGGTTCGTGTAATTGCTTCCGTGGGGAGAGCCGAAGCGCGAGGCGGGGAGATGGTCTGCGCGAGACGAAAGCCCTTCTTGAACGAGGGACTGTCTACGGATGTAGGAAGCGGAGGGAATAAAGTACCCCGACTACCAAGGCAAGGGGAGGCCTTAGTAGGCGACACATTTGTCAAGGGAGAGATCGCACTGCAGTCTATGTTGAAGCGCCACTATCACGGTGGTTGTCGGAGACATCAAAGAATCGCGGCATTCTCGCCTGTATTTCTGTGTCTGGTTTTCGAAACACCATTTGGTTCTTGGCGAGCCAGCCTGCTATGTTCAGGCGGGCACCCTATTATACACCCAGACGGTTTTACCCAGTCTTGGGCAGTAACTAGTTACTAGTAACGCGTTACCGGTAACTAGTTACTTTTTTCAGTAACTTGTAACTGTAACTCGTTACTGCTTAGTGAAAATAACTTGTAACTGTAACAGGGTTACTATTTTTCGAAAGTAACTGTAAAGAGTAACGTCGTTACAGTTACTTCTCAGATTTATGTGCAAAAATATTGCAAACACGACCGCCAAATCGTCTCGCAACTCATTGAGAGAGTCCGAAGTCCTGATACGGGAAGGGCACAGCAAAAACTGCTGCAAAAACCGTCTGGAGCTCGAGACAAAAAATAAATAAAAAAAACTAAATTTTGGGGTGACCCTGCTTCGCCAAGCTGGTTTCGCCAACTGGGATGATGGGGACATTTGTGTTCGTACTTGCCGTGTATAGTGCATCGCCCACAGCGCACGCAGATGTAACAAAGCGCGGCATCTCTAAAGCGTTTCTCTTTTCTTCGTCCGGCGGAGGAAGCAAATGCTTTTCGCGGAGGACAGTTCTTGGTGATTGTCGCCCCAAACGCCCGCAGGCTTACGGGACAACCGATTTTCTGAACCTCGTCTTTTGCCGCCAAGCATACGGTTCCTTCCCCTCTAATTTGAATCGTCCAACTCCCAGATGCACTCTTGCGGGGTCTCGACTTTAGGCCCATTTGCTCTCCCCTCCCTTCTTTTTTTGCAACCCAATTACCGGCCTTGCCTCCCGTCGCCCACTTGTTGTACCCCATTGCTCTGCTTCTCGGGTCCCGTCACTTGAGAAAGAGTATTCGCTCGAACCGTCTGTGTCGTTCTGCTAGTTTGTGTGTTTTCTTGAAATTGAAAGACCGCCCTTAGCCGGGACCAGAGGCACTTGTCATCACTTGATTTGTGGATATTCACGTCGTGGGCTTTCCGGGTGGTCTCTTCTAGTTGGGGTGGTGAGATGGAGGAGCGCAAACGTGTCCGATCTGGTTAGGAAGTGGCGGAGAAAAGATCGCAAAAGCCGTTTGAAATTCTACACGCAGTGGCCGTTTGTACCTCGATCAGTGCTTCTTTTGCACCGCTGCCGTGTTCAGCGGGTTTGACGAAGGAATGTTGCCGCTACATTGCTCTCCAAGTTTTCAAGAGAAGCTTCGTGTTTCATGAAAGATTGTGCGCACGCAGTAGAAAACGATTCGATTGACGAGTGGATTGGAGTGGCACATCTACAAAGCTGATTGCAAGGTATGACTTATATTATTATTGACTTGACATATACACGATGTTTATTGCTTCCGTCCCATTTCGCCTCACCAAAGAAATCTGAAATTAGAATATGACCGATTGTATAAACTCGCACCATGATTGGATATACCCGAGATCTAGACGCGTGCTGTTGTATTCGTGCATACCTTATAGCGGTCGCGCTTAATTTTAAAGTTATTTACGGATCTTTGAAGAACTACTGTCGCCTGTTATTTTTGCCAAATAACCATAAATGCTTTATCATATAGTGGATTTACCCGTTCAAGGAGCAATTCATGGTAAAAATTAAATTAGGAAGTATCAAACATGCCAATATTGGTTATTAGGAAAATCTTAGTTTCTCAAAAAATCAGATTTACTACCATGAACAACACAATGTCTTACGAAAAATCTATGTTAAATGAAATGCATATTAAGGAAAGTTCCTTTTGAATGTTTTAATATTGTTTTGTAATATAACGACAAAGTAACGGCGTTACTTTAGCGAAGTAATGTAACTGTAACAAGTTACTCTTTAAATTGTTGTAACTGTAGCAGGGTTACTTTTTTCCCTGAGTAACTGTAACTGTAACACTGTTACATTTTAGCAATAACGTGCCCATGACTGGTTTTACCATCTTTTCAAAGGCGACCATAAAAACAGGAAACATGCTGAAATAAAAAAAGGGCATCGCCAGTGAAGGTTTACCACCGAAGGACGACCGCGTCCACTGGTAAACGTTTTTGAAATTTTCAAGAATGCATTGTTATAACTTTCTACAGGAACGAAGCCGCGCCGAGAAATTTCACAGGAATGCGTCCACGTTAAAATACCTTTGTTGAAAATGTCAGCTTTCTACGTGCAGGCGCCCGATTTTCCAGTGCATTTTACATCGACACCGTAGATCGATGCCGCCGTATAGCTACTACTATTGGATCAGATTGTGTCAACATCTCATTGCTTCGTGACAGGAATTTTGGATGAATGTATGGACACGCGGTATAGATAGTGAAAATAAACCTTCTATAAACACAAATAAAAATGTTTAAATAGTTTTTTTTTCCATTTTCAATTTTTTTCACTTTCTCCTCTTCCGCCGTCCCCCCCCCCCCCCCCTTCCCACACACACACACACGCAAAATATAAAACTTGCCGGGGTCGCTGCGGTAACTAGATCTTTTAGTATGTGTTTTCTTCTCACGCGGGTAAAGAGGATATTTGCAAACATTCGAGTCAGCCTCATGTTCCCTAGAGGTGGGGAATTCCACGCCCGTGTCCCATTAACGTGAGACCCGATAATGTCGAGGCTCATGTTGAAATGTTTACATCATTACACGGGATCGTGTTCCTGTTTTTGGTCTTGAAGAAACAGACGTCCTCGGAACCATTCATTTCAGAAAACACAGGAAGTGTTCTCGAGACCATCGAAGACGTGTCCAATGAGTTCACTCTCGCTTTATGAATCGGGGAACGAGTTGATAAACGTCTTCGAGCCCACAGATGGCCTCAATGACAACACTGCGATGTTCAAGGCTTTTCTTGACTTCTGAGCTAAAGTGGTCACGTTATGGACTGACGGCAAGATGCGCTCAAGTATTTGCATGTACAAGACGTGCTACACATTTAGGAGCTCGTTTTCTTTCAAATAGTTAACTTCATTTGTGGCAAATTCAGTATCGATCACCTCCAGCGGAATACGTAAAACATCCGTCGGGAGATTATGGGAAGTTTTTCCAGTGCCATTTTCAGCCACCGTACCCTAGAGCCAGCGGTAAATAGGCAATGAGTTTCGACAACGGCGGTCTCTTCTTGACTACGGGAGTTCGAAATGAAAACGCACCGAGCACAAAACTCATACGGAAAGCTCTGCCGTTAGAAACGGCGGCAGACGCTGTATAGGAGCTTCATACATATCATATGTGAAAGCACTTACGCGTGCCAGAATAGGAGGCTTCATCATTATATTAAATCTGTTGACGCCCTCTCAACGTCTCGGTTAGTGTTGAACGTAATATTCTACCCTAATGAGCTACATTTCAGCGAATTATAAACAGTCTAAACTACCGTAGAGATAGAGACAATGCCGGGCTATTTAACAATCTTCATCATTTGCAGATCGGCCGGTTTCTTTTTCATTTTGCGTTCGCAAGCGTGATCCGGTTCCAAATGAAAGAATATTTATCTTGCCATTTTTATAGGAGGTATGGTTAGGACCTTTTGCGTGTTGCCTGTTACTCGTCTTTACGCATGGTTTACTTGCCAAGGTTATGCAGAAGGCGAATGTGAATATATTCCTATTCGTATTTCACAAGGTGGCGGCATTCTTTCAGCAGAGCACTGAGCTCCACACAATCCTGCTGAGCAAGTCTTCGTCCCGGTTGTTCTGCAGCATAATGGCTCTAGCGGGGTTATGACACGGCATATATAAAACATGAGATAACGATGGCTGAAGAACCCATTATGTGTTACCATGCATTTGCGATATTTTGTTTTGTAAACAGCCCGCTAGTTTCAGAGATACAGTCGTTTTTATCGCGGATCCTCGGCTCCCCCCAGTGGGTGGGTCTTGGTTGTTCGGAGGTCCGTGACGTAGCCTGCCTCTGCTGCACGCGCGCCCCTGGTAGCGCCGCGGCGCAACCGGCGGAGCTGGGGCTGACCCGCTGCAAGCACTCCCAAACTTGGCTCTCTTAATCCTCTGCTCTGGCATCAGCTTCCGAGCTTTCATCGTCTTCGTTTCCTGGCATTAGAGCCGATGGAGACTCCGGCTTCACCCGCTTCGTCGGACTCTTCAAATTCTGGCGGTTCCTACGTCTTCGAGAGCGATCTCAGCAGTGACGCGAGCGATTACGAAGATATTCCCGAAGTTGGTCATTTTGTTTTCGACCCGCTCTCGCAATGCGGCGGAGAGGATCAGGCGCGGAGAGGATCAGGCAGGATCAGGAGCCAGACGCTATGCGGCAGGGCGGCAGCCTCTGTGCTCGCAAGAGTGCCTAGGCGAAGAGAGTTGCCGAGCGTGGCGAGCCTGAGTCAGTATCACGTGACCCATGGACTCCATGTTGTGACTATTGGAGGCAGGGGTAGAGGCTGGCTACGTCATATTCTTTCAGGGTTGCCTGATCATTTCTTACAAATGATCAACATCAGAAAATTGATTTTTGCAATTACTAGAGCTCCAAAATTCATGAAACTTGTTGTGAACACTACATGACGCACGTAGACCTCATATCTACCTCCCAAAATATTCGCGTCATAACCCCTTTTTTAATTAATGCATTTGTTCAGGATGTCGACAGCATCCAAAGGCCGTCTCACTTCGCTTTTGAATGACCTTCCGCTCGATGAAGAAGCCACCCAGTTCGTGTCGTTTGCGCATCTTGTTGGAAAAGCACATCGGCTCCGATTCCTAGAAAACGCGGGCATCCTTGGTGAATTTGGACCGCTAATGATCTTCAAGAACAATGGCCTAATCCGGGAACAACATGAATGCTACAAAACTTCGAGCTCCACACAGTCCTCGCTCGATTGAAATCTCTGCTTGCGGAAGAGACACGTTCGCCACTTACAACTCGCGAACGGATCCTATGGGTACCCGTTCGCGAGTTTGAAGCACTCTCAGCCTCAATGCAGCGAGGCCAGCGGCTCCGCGCAACAACTTTTTGACTGGTTTTTAATTTGCACCGGACCTAAGCGCACTGAACGGTAAAGGGCCCCGGCAATCATAATTAAGCGTCTACCTTTTCTGCGGTTTCCATCGTCTCTTGGGGTTCGGGCAAGCCAGCGGGCACGGAGAGAGTAACTAAATATCAGTGCGTCATATTTTAACCGGACGACGCGGAAACCTCCTCCACCGACGGGGGCGACCCGCGGTACCGAAAGCGCGCGTAATGTGACGTCTTAGGTCCTGGGCTTACTACTGGTCAGAGCCGCTAAAGACTTCTTTTTAGTCGAAATACAAAATATAAGCGGCGCGAACCGTTTCAATTATTTATAAAAGTAGTTTCTGTTCAGTATTTTAGATCAGAAAAGAAACAAATGCAGTTTATAAAGTACGGAAACAAGAAATGATCCGTCGACATACCCGCCACCAAGCGGTGGAAAAGGCGGCGCATACTAGAAAGGACTAGTGGGATCAGGCGCCGACACGGAAGGTCCCGGATGTACGCGGCGGCGCTGCGGCCGTAGGGACCGAAGGACCCGACCGGCTCTGAGCGTTCCCAAGGCCTTCGGTGAGCAGCTTTGTCTGGCGGTTTGGCCGTTTCGCGGTATGGCAGCGCGAAGTGGCTCCCATTCTGAACTGATCTTTACCCCGTGTTTGCTGCCGTTTGTGGCCAATGAAGTGTCATGCCAAATTTGTGTTTAATCGCGCAGCAAATGCAATGAGAGCCGCTCTAGCTGCCCGCTACATACAGCCTATCCAGAACACGCTTTAGTGGCGCCCTCTCGCGCCGTCGACACGGAGTACGGCAGCCGTGAGCGCTCGCTCGGCTCACTACCCCTCGTCTAGTTCACGGCCACTCAAGCAACCAAGGACGTCATGAAGGAGGTTATTTTTTGCTTGTTTTTGTAATTTTAATTTGCCTATAACTTTTAAAATAAAGCGAAATTCGAGAAAAGAAAAGTGTTATTAAGTTACTACGTTCAGTGCGCTCAGGTTTGGTGGAAATTAAAAATTAGTAAAAAAGTCATTGCAGGACCCCTTTTCTTTTCGCGAAAGTCGCTTTATTTTACAAAGTTATAGGCAAATTAGAATTCCAAAAACAAGCAAAAAATAACCTCTTAAGACGTCGTAGGTCCTGGCTTGAGTGGCCGTGAGAACTAGAGGAGGGATAGTGAGCTCATCGAGCGCTCACGGCTACCGCACTCTCGTGTCGACGGCTCGAGAGGGCGCCACTAAAGCGTGTATTGGATAGGCTGTATGAAGCGGGCGGCCAGGGCGGCTCGCAATGCATTTGCTGCGCGATTAAAGACTATTTCGGCATAACACTTCATTGGCCACAAACGACAGCAAACAAGGGGTAAAGATCAGTACAGAACGGGAGCCACTTCGCGCAGGCCATACCGCCAAATGCCTTCGCTTGGCCTTTCTACGCTCGCCGTTCATCGGCGCACTCATCCCACTAGCCCTTTCTAATATGCGCCGCTTTTTCCGCCGCTTGGTGGCAGGTATGTCGACGGGTCATTTCTTGTTTCCGTACTTTATAAACTGCATTTGTTTCTTTTCTGATCTAAAATACTGAACAAAAACTACCTTCATACATAATTGAAACGGTTCGCGACATTTATATTTTGTATCTCTGACTAAAAAAAAAAGCTTTTAGCGGCTCTGACCAGTAGTAAGCCCAGGACCGAAAACGTCACATTTTGCGCGCTGCGGGTCGCCCTCGTCGGTGGAGGAGGTTTCCGCGTCGTCCGGTTAAAATATGACGCACTGATATTTAGTTACTCTCTCCGTGCCCGCTGGCTCGCCCGAACCCCAAGAGACGTGGAAACAGCAAAAAGGTGGACGCTTAAATATGATTGCAGGGCCCCTTTAAAGGGCAACTCCGCTTCATTTTTGGTTTTGAAAAAACAATGCAGTCCTCTTCAGCATCGCCTAGGAAGACCAGACGCCAAATATTACGACGCAGTTCTGTCTAAATGTTTCTTAAACGGTCCGGCAAACTTTGCAACTCGCCAAGTTGCCGAAATCGGCTGACTCGAGCGGGCGAATTCAGGCGCAACCAACAGCGCAGTCAAGGCTACGGCATGGGCGGAGCCAACATTGAGCTAAACGTCATCTCCGTGGCCCCCTTTTGCTTGTTTTTACTTCTCCGATCGAGCGAAGCGCATGACGTCAGCAACGTTGCCTCTCTGCGCTCAGCGGTGTCCACGTGATTGGCGTACGCGCCTGCGCAGTTCGCTTTTTGGGAGCAGACCGGCCGCCCGCCGTGGTCCCGCCGTTACCGCTGTCTTTCGCGTCACAACCACTGTCGTCGTCTCACCGTTTGTGATTATTGTCTCTCGGAGTTTCGTCCACACTATGGACACCACGTGCGCAGACTTATGCCGCAGTTGTGCAGACGTCGAACGCCGTAGACACCAAAACGTGGCGAAGAGTGCGGTGCAGAGCAGACGACACTCGCGCCTGCCACACGCCCGCCCCCAACCCGCCCGTCGTTCGGCCGAGGATCACGTGACATCTCGTACCACGTGATGGCCATGTACTTGGCGGCCCGAGGCCAATGTTGCCGGACGGCGCCGAAGTTTCGGTTTCGATTTCCGCTCGTGTTTAAAATTAGATTTAAAAATATATATCCCATTTTTCGCGAAGCAAATAACGTAGTGTCTTTTAGTAGGGCTTTTGATTCGAAATCACTCATTATCCTGAAATCTTCGGAATTGAGCGGAGTTGCCCTTTAAAGGGATGGTGAACCGAAATTTGGATTTCAGAAAAACAATGTTGGAGATGTAGGCGGCACGCTACAATCCCTACGACACTACTCGTAAGGCGATATTTCGAACGGACGGCCGCATTTTTGGAAAAAGAGGTCGAGATTGAACCAGGCCGACGAGGCGCGTGACGTGAAGCTATCTTGTTTCTTCCTCTCTCCGCTTGCCCCTCCCACGAGCGGAGTCCTCCTACCATCTCCGCCGATCCACAAGGGGTCCGCGAAACACCAATGATTGAGAGCCGCTGCTGTATAGAATACTCTCAACTTCTTTACATTAATTCAATGTTGATGTTTAATTTGAGTACACTGCAACCCTTCCTTTTTTTCCATGAAATGCAGATATTCACTTAGAGGATACAAACCTTCCCTGTGTTCAATTTGCAATACTGTCAATTTTATTTTTCCATTCAAAACTTATATTGAATTAGAGTATACTGCACAGTGTGGTGCAAGCTGCGAAACGAACTTTTTGTAGAAAAAGTGAGACTAAGAAATAAATCTACGACATATTCGACAAAGTTTTATGAACATACTTCGCCCCTCAGAACACAGATTTTTGTATTATAACACATCTTTATATCCACGTATGTGCGAGCCATTATTTCTCTTTGTGTGGAAATTGCTCTAATTTTCTACCCTAATTTGTGTGGTTCAGCTCTTGTGGAAGTTTTTCTTGCAATGTTATAAAAATAAGTTAACCCTACTATGTGATGTGAAGCTTTCCAGCGTTGTAGCAGTGTATGAAAATATATGGGTGTCAAATACATCTGAAATTATGTTTTTCTTTACTACCGGTTGTCCCACTCATTTAAAACCAAATGGTGGTGAATTTATTCCAAGTGCCAATCAATTTAATTCAAGCGCCATTCAATTTAGTCCCAGCGCTACCCGATTTAATCCAAGGGTTGGCAAATTTAATCCATAATATATACATGCCCCTTTTTGTCTTCAGTGGTTGTGTTTCGATTACATTTTTGACAAATTCGAGTAATTATTTATACAATTAGATGTTGTTGAGGACCACAAATGTATGGATCACTATTTTGATCACTTTGAGTTACGTTACTAGTCGCACGATTCACATGTGGATTCCTCGTTTGGTAACCTCGAGTTATTAGTGGTGCACTCGATTTTAGCTGAATTGACGTTTTGTTTACTCTTTCTCGTTACTTTGACTTATTATTGATACAATTCAGATGATATAAGTACAATCAGAATTTGTGATTACTTTTTTAATTACTTCTCGCTATTATTGGCACCACTGACTTAAAATTGCCTCCACTTCCAATTACTTCAACCTATTAATAAGACAATGTACATAATAAAAGTTCAACGTTTTTATTACTCTCTCGATTACTTCGAGGAATTATTGACAAATATATAACTCCGTAGAAGCCCATTTGATATTCTGATTACTTTTTGGTTGTATAGCCATTCTTGACATAAACAAGTTTATAGATGCAAACATTTCGTTACTCGGTCGATCGCTTTGAATTAATATTGACAAAGGCGACTTCATATAAGTTCTACTAAGTGTTTGATTACACTTTGGATTAATCTGTGTTACTATTCACCCAACTGCCTTTAAATTAGCTCAATTAACTTAGTGGTTGCTTTTTATCATTCCCCAATACATTAGTAAAATAACTGAGTAAATATCAGCATTATTGACATCTTGGTAACTGAGTAACTACCTATTTGACTTAATTTTGGTCTGACATAATCCTCTCATTATCACCGAGCTTTTATACCTCCGAGGGATTTAGTCTCACTTCATTTCCCATTTTGATCACTGTTATGATTACTTAGATTTACTATTGACTTAATGGAGTTTGGTTTGGCCTAATTGATATCATGATTACTCTTGACAATACTTTGAGCAAATTATAGACCAACCGATTTATTATGAGGACGAGCCACACTATGATTACTCTTCTGATTACTTTGAGTTACTATTGACCCAATGGACTTTAATTCACCCTAATTGACATTTTGATGACTTGATTACTTTGAGCTAATATTCAACCAAATGATTAGTTATGAGTAATTAATGTTGTGATTAGTAGCTTTATTTACTTCAAGTTACTATTTACCAATAGACTCTCAGCTGATTGACGTTGTTGTGCCTCTCTTGATTACTGCAGTTATTATGCAACCAGTTCGTCTATTATTAGCTCTATTCCCAATATTATTACTCTTTTGACTACTTAGAGTTACTTTTGACCCATAGACTTTAATATGGCCTAATTGACATTATGATGATTCTTTTGATTCCTTGGTAATATTATAACAAATTATTTATTATGAGTTCAATAGAAATTATGATTACTTTTTATTTCTTTGAGTCACTATTGACCCAATTAACTTTAATTCAGCCTAATTGACATTTTGGGGACTCTTGATTACTTTGAGTATGATATACCAGCAGTTAATCTATTACGAGCTCTTCACAGTATTGCTCTTTTGATTCCTTGGAATTACTTTTAACCCAGTTGACTTTAAGTCAACCTAATTGACACTGTGATGACCATTTCGATTACTTTGAGCTAATATTCAACCAACTGAATTATTATGAGCCCAATAGACATGATGATTAATTACTCTTGATTACTTCGAGACACTTTTTACCCAATGAACTTTAATTTCGGCCTACATTACATTTTGAGGACTGTTTTGATTAATTTGACCTAATATTCAACCAACTGGTTTATTATAAGCCTACCGTAGTCGACTATATAATCCCATTTTTGACTACTTTAGGTTACTAATGATCCAGTTGACATTAATTCGGTCTAATTGACATGGTGATGACCGGTTTGATTACTTTGAGATAATATTCAACTTATTTATTTATTGCGAGCCCAAAATTTAACGAAATAAAAATGTTTTTAATAAACTTACGTTCAAAATATCGGTAAATCTCAATTCTGACGATATTTCAGATTTAACATAAAATATTCCATGAAAATAAACTAAACTTATGCCCCGTCGATAGCCACCGAATAAGCGACAAATATAATAACTTATAAGATACAAGGCTCTGAATATGCCACCGGATTGTCAAAGAGACGGTGTTTGGCATTTTTGACCTCGGTCGGCATGGTATACAAGCACACAAAAAATACCAGTTTTGTATGCATTCCGTATTCATAGCAGCGTACAAAACTGGGTAGAAAGATCAGAGAAAAATACAAACTTTCACCCTGCTCCACTTCAAATTTTTTTTGTGAAGCGAAAATTGTTTTGAAAATTTTGAAAAGTTGTTTTGTTCTTTACAGACGTGGGGCAATTACATATGGGCAGTTTCATTTGGATTCAGGCAATGAGGTGCAGTTGTATTTTTTATTTTGCTTCATATTTTTTATATTTCGTGGTGCATGTTCCAAAAAAACAATTCTTTTTATTTTAATGTCGTAACACGTTTAGTTTTGAGAAAAAACAATCTCAAAGAAGCGGGAAAGAACGATGGGATTTTGACGATTGTCGTGTGTGGTGATTTTGAATCACTCTCAATCTCAAGGTATTCAAAAGAGAGCTTTTATATTTTTTTATTGTGATATATATGCAAGTCGGGAAAAAGACATTCCAACTACTATTTATTATTCGTCGATCCAATCTTTGTAAAAATCCCCAAACATGCCTCCGCAAACAACTGTGACCTAAACTGCGGATTTTTTTTTAGTCGACTATGTTTAGTATATGTTTTTAAAATAATACCACGTGTAGAACCTTTCATTGCCTTCCGCATTATGCGAAGTTTCTGTCTTAATCACAAACGAGTACTGAGAAAAATTATGAAACAGAGAAGGTTCTTACTTTTTGTTCAATTTCAGCAGCTGTATAAAAAACAACACAAAAACCAGTTGTTTGCAGAGTAAAAAAAAATAAAATATAGACACTCTCTTTTGAATACTTTGAGATTGAGAGAGATTCAAAAATGCCACAGACAACAATCGTCAATTTAACCCATAAACCCACCATCTGCATTTGCTCTTTTTTAGCATATTTAGAGGCCTAAAACTCAAAACCAGTGCATATACCTCTAACGGAATGCATTCTGGCTAAAAGAAAAATGTAAAAAGAAGGCGACGCAAAAAAAAAACAGAAAAATTAAAAATGTTTTTTTATACAGCGTGCTGAAATTGAACCAAAAGTGAAAACCTTCTTTGTTCCATAATTTATTTCTCAGTACTCATACATGATAAAGACACAAACTTTGCATAATGTGGAAGGCAATAAAAGGTTCTACACATGGTATTATCTTAAAAACAATACTAAACATAGTCGACTAACAAAAAATCCGCAGTTTAGGTCACAGTTGTTTGCAGAGGCATGTTTGGGGATTTTTACAAAGATGGGAGCGACGAATAATAAATAGTAGTTATAATGTAATTTTACCTACTTGTATATATATCACAATAAAAATATGTAAATGCTTTCTTCTGAATACTTTGAGAGTTATTTAAAAACACCACACACAACAATCGTCAAAACCTCGTCGTTCTTTCCTGCTTCTTTGAGATTTTTTTTTCTCAGAAACTAAACATGTCAGGACATTAAAATAAAAGGATTGTTCTTGGAACACGCGCCACGTAATATAAAAATTTGAAGCAAAATAAAAATATGACTGCACCTCGTTGCCTGAATCCAAACAAAACCGCCCATATACGGTATATATAAACAAAAAAAGAAATCGAAAGACCCATTTTGACAAGCGTGTTCTACTATTTCAAATAAATCCACCCATACAGCAATCCCTATAAATCTTCTTGTGATTCCCAATTATCCTTAAATCTCGATTGTGAAAAAAAAAATTATAGTCAAGTCGCAGATTCATTTAGAAATTTTTACTGCAAGGTAGGTTTGATACATACAAACTCGCCAGGATTCTTTACCTGGCGAGTTTGAGCAACATCCCGCTCTGGAGGAATGCTTTCTCCTCAGCACGCGGGTGCACTGCGGCGAAGCAAGCTGCGCAAAGTTGTGATATCTGCTTTGTGGTTGCCGCTTCATTGCGGTACACAGGTGCGCGGTGGGAAAGCGCACTCAACGAAGCTAACTGAAGTAACCCCTCGGAATAGATCAGGGCACGGTGGACCAAGGGCTCCAATCTGGACACTTGGTGAAACAGTCGACAAGGAATTCGACCGCCGCAATTCGCCGGTGCCAAGGTCAAGCGTGACGCCGGCCAATCATGGCTGCCGGATTCCTCGCCGACTCTTTCGCCAAGTGTCCACATTAGAGCCCCAGGAACACCTTCCGAGTAATATCAGTGTTTGATACAGAGATAAAACCGAATAGTGTGTTAATTAAAAGTTCAAAAGATTTGTACGAGCCCACCGTGAACCCGTTCCGCGCCCAACCGAGTAGGACCCAGTAGAGCCGCGCCACTAGAGCGACAACAACCACTAACGACAGCTACATACGACACGAGGCAGACAGCACTGTTTGTCGGAGTCTGGCGTCCCATCTATGGCGGTGACCCTGGACGCAGAACATCGTGACAAGGAGCACGTGTTTCTAGTGGGATTTCCGAGGTCAAAACGCTTCAAAATACACATATAAGAAAGGTCTGGCGAGCGGTTTTCGCGTTTTGCTCCTTGGGCATAATTCGAGCCAGACAGAACTCGGATAATGCGGAGACGATATACTTTATATTCTTGTTTGAGCCTTCCGCTTGTCTTCATTTCATTGCTACTTTACTCAGATAACAGTCGTGTCCATCTGACACCCAGCTTTCCAGTCACCAGAGTTCTCGAATCGTTCGCAAGAGTGTGGTCGGGCCTTAAGCATTCCAGTTGAGCGCCAGGAATTGCGCGCCGCTTGATCGATTATATTTTCAGTATTAATAGGGCGAAATCCAGTCTTTGGCACAACGTCTACACAAATTCCTTACATTTTGGCAGAATGAAGCAGGATGTAGCAGGGTCAGCACGTTGGCGAAGGTTGTTGCAAATGGTGCAGCAATCACACCAGTACATGCATGGGCAATCAGCCAGCACGCACCATATTCGCGAGTCTCAGATGACCAAGTTGAAGTTAAAGTTAAGAAAGACAGCAAAAGGCAGTCCAAAGACGATTCAAACAAAAGGAATAGCTCTTTAGCCTCTTGACGTACCATAGTGTGCACCTGTGTTGACGCCAAAGTCGTGCTGAAAATATAAGTGATATTTGTTTGTTTGTTCATTTCATTATGATTGAGCTGTCATCTCGTTGCTGCTGTTTTTGGGTAAAACTGCGCTGCTGCCGCCACCGCCACCGTCTGCTAAAACGAACCTGCGTTGCCATCTGCTAAATCAAGCCCAGTTAAAATTTGATTACGCCACACTATTTTCCAGCGAACCGGCAACTACCATGCGAAGATTATGGTTTCGTTCCGGTTCGACATCAAATGCTCAATTTCGGTACTGTTCGGGGTTTGGTTCAACATCCTGGTTGCCGTATATTAAAGTGTTCCAACAGACACAAAGAAAAGCAGTGAAAAGCAGTAAAATAAACTTGCATAAAGAAAAAAAAAAACAGAAAAAAAACATGGATGTTGGTTTGGTTGATATGCTGGTTTGCTGCTGTGTGATAATTGTCGAAAAGGTTGTAGTTTGTGGGACTGAAGCTTTTGGTGGTGGATCACTTTGGTGGATCACAGGGATACCATCGCTGCAGCAAAATCAAAGTGATCCACCACCAAAAACTTCAGTCCCACAAACTACAACCTTTTCGACAATTATCACACAGCAGCAAACCAGCATATCAACCAAACCGACATCCATGTTTTTTTTTTTTTTTTTTCTTTAACAAGTTTATTTTATTTTGCAGGCTGCAGACTGCAGGGAAAGGCAAGAAAAGATATGCAAGTTTTCCACTTGCCGTGGCCACTGTCGGCGAGAGGAGTACTGCCTGTACAAGCAAGTCTTAGTAGTTGAAACGGATGCAAGGCACGTTGAAGTCCAACCACATACATTGGTAGATTGTGTGGGACAAAGGCACCCATTGTGTGCTGGAAGGCACAAGGCACGCATCCTCTGTCACATTCATCAACCTTAGAAGCATGGTCATGCTAAACACCGTCAGAGCCATTGTTGGCGACGGCGTGACCATGCTCAAGTTGCTCCCGCTTGTACCACAGTGCTTCGCACATTGTGCTACTTTCCATCCGGTCACTTGCACCGTGCATTTATTAACTCTCAAGGTCAAGCAAGTTAGGCAAGTGACCTCAGTGACCCTCAGTGGCTCACGTGCGACAACCAAAACTCTTGTTGCAGGACACCACGCCATACCGGAACCCACAGATGTGTCGTTCACACTATGTCTGCACAGGTGACGGATTATACTTGAGATGTGCGACACAAAGCCTAAACGACCGTTTTCTTTGGTGCCTTCCTTTTTCCATCAAAAGTATCTCAATCTGTATACTGTGAAATACCCCTTGAACAAATTTCAAGGAGCCTTAAAAAAAAGTTTGTTTAACTGAAAGTTCATTTAGAATGCACTGGACGCAACGAAAGTTTGCTCATCTGAATAGCTTGTTCAACTAGAGTTCTTTCAAGTGTTATTTCACAAACGAGGTTGTGCAAAGTCGCACGGCAGGGCTTCATTTCAGTGTCAGCAATACGGTGGCAAAATCGGGTGAGAGTTTATGTTAGGAACATCGGCATTCTGCGAACGTCCGAGGGCCCTGGGTGCTGCCTCTCGAAGAACACCTCGGAAAATGTTCATTTCAGGTAAACCCAAAGCCTACCTGTCCGGTAAACAAAAAAGACATCCGGTTGCATAACAAGGTTGGCACACTTTTAGTAAAAAAAGAAGTTTCCGCAGCAGAAACGGGCCTAGCAAAGTCCCACGTGCGGCACGGCCCGGGTCCACAACGACGGAGACTTAAACTGGTCCGCGGAGCGCATGGAACAGATAGATCCCAAAAGCAGGTCCTTGAATTCTTGAGGGATAGGCTCATTCACGAGGCCCACGAGCCATTCCAGCACCTGGAGAGCATTGAAACCAGAACTTGAAACATTGGTTTGGGCCATGTTTCACACAGATCAGAAAAGATGGCACAAGAGCCTACCCCTTGTGACCGACAAGTCACTACCACTCAAACCCTCAGTCTCTCCACTTATTGCAAATATTTTTGTGTGCGTGTTTTTTTTTTTTTTTTAGTTTACTTCTTGGTTACGCATGTTTAGTGGTCTGAGATCCAGAGGTTCAAAAGAACCAATGAGGGTATGAATTATGCACATCCAGTGCAAACGGCGAATACACACTGACTGGAATTTGAGGCTGTCTCTGTCATGTGAGAACAACAAATGTAGCCACTCTTAGTCCAGCATGTAGCAGAAAATGGTTTCTTTTGCACGACAGTGAAGCTACGTTTCCCCGAGTGATCCATGCGTGAAAAAGAAGTCAAGCCTCCGGTTCAGTGTATCTCCTGTCCATTCTTGCTTGATGTACTAAATGAATATTATCTATCTTTTTCCAAACTTCTTGTAGTTGGGCACCGAAACATGGCCCACCCCAGGGGGGTGGGCCGTGTTTTTAGTGGGCCTATATTGTGGTAATTCCATTTCTGCTCGAGGAAAAACTGGATCTATACATTACTCTTAAATGTAGCATTTAGGGCTCTGCACCTATCTATGTGCTGCACCTAGGTTCGAGCTCCCACTCACCACTTGATTGATACCCTCCCATTTGGGAAGTCTGAGCAGACATCTTAGCGCCCTTGGCAGGAGAAGCAACAGGACACTGGCTAAATCGGACTGCTCGACAGCATTCTGCCGGATGTAGAGGCCTCCGAAAGCGATTGAAAACAGGGAAACAAGCTGGAGCTGGAATCTCAGCAACTGCAAAACAGCAAGACAAAGCCTTCAGACTAATTCCCACACAAATTCAAACTACAGAGGTTTTTCTGTTTTTTTTTTTTGTCTTTTTACATTTGTGAGGTTTGTGTTAGACTTGTGGGATTTGTGCGGGTGAGTTATACATCCAGGGGGACATAGCATAGGGGGCTAATCGTAACGATCAGTCGGCTAATTAAGTAAAATGTGTTAACTAACTTTTTATTAGTGATATGGTTAGAATTAGAAACTTGCTGAGCATCATCGAAAGTCACTACAGTAGAACCTCGTTGATACGATCTCGGGTTCATACGATTTCCCGTCTCACTACGTTCACAATCGAGGGCTTGAAAAATGTCCCATAGAGTTACGACTGGTTCATACGTTTCTGGATAATACGATTTCCCGGGAAGTACGTCCAAAGTTTCGCCAAACATCGATCGGATTATACGTTTTCTGGGCAATGAGCTCTCGATCTTCGGGCAGAACGGTTGTCGCCGCACGCACCGCCGCCGAAGTTCCGTCGGTTCCGCTCCGCGCGGGATAATCTCGATGTGTTCGCGTTCGCTTCTTGATTTTTGGTCGTTTTCATGATAGACACGTGACTAAGAGTCACTCTCGGTTACTCCACCAACGTGCTTGAAAGACACCATTTACACTCGGCAACGTGACTCTGAGGATGATAAACGCTTCCCTAAGAGTAACTCTTGAGCCATGTACGGGTGGTAGTAAATGAACGAACCCGACAACTTCTTTTTGTTTGACATTTCGAGGGGTAGGCATTCCGCCATTTCTCTGTTGCCTCTGTCGTTCTGCGCGTGCAGCGCGTCAGCTTGCTCTTCCGTACCCGTGCCCGAGAACCGGCGATGGCATCGCGCAAGCGAAACCTTGGCTTTGAGGAAAAGTTGAACATCCTGTATTGTCGAGCCGGGACCCTAAACGGAAAAGAATTGACATCCGCCAAGGACCTCGCACTGCCTGCGTCGGGCGGTCAACACGGCCGTGTCCAGCGGAAGCAAATAGAAGAAACGCCCTGGTCTTCTGAGTGCAGCGAGCGAAAGCAGGCTAGTGGAGGACGCTGTAAGAGTTGGAGGCATGGGCGCTTGTGACTTCAGCAGCGGCAGCCATTCCGGTAGCCTGCGGGAAAGGCCATGGAGATTGCCGACATCATGGGCATCGCATGGATTTCGCAGCTTCGAACGGCTGGATGGACCGATTTCGAGTTCGGCCCATGGCATCCCGTCGTACCGCCAAGTGAATGGCGAAGCAGCCAGCGTGAATCCGGCGGATATTGAGAACTGGATCGCATTGCTTCCGGGCATTGTGAATGCCTACGCCCCACGCGACGTCTACACGCCGATGAGCATGGCCTGTTTTTCAAAGTGCAACCCACGAAGTCCCTGAGTTTGAAGGGGGAGTCGTGCCACGGCGGGAAGGTCAGTAAGGACCGAGTAACCGTGCTGCTTTGCTGCAATGAAGATGGCACGGACATGATCAAGCCGTGGATGATCGGGAAATTTAAGAACCCGACATGCCTGAAGAACATTGCTCGGCTTCCTTGTGTATACAAGCACAACACCAAGGCTTGGATGACCTGCAGCCTCTTCGAAGTGTTTCTGCGGTACCTCGACGGCCGACTGGGGTGCAAAGACCGGAAGGGGCTTCTCTTTCTAGATAACTGTTCAGCCCATCCGGAGGACACGTCGTTCCTGCGCAACCTCCGAGTCGTGTTCCTGCCGGCGAACACGACGAGTCACCTGCAGCCTCTGGATGCCGGGATCATCAAGAACGTGAAGCACCTGTACAGGAAGTGCATCGTGCGACGCTTCTTGGCTCGCGTGTCCCGAGGCGAGGACCCCGGCAAGCTCACGTTGCTTGATGCGATGCATTACCTGAATGCATCGTGGGAAAGCGTGACCAGCGAAACAGTCAAGAACTGTTTCGGGAAGTGCGGGTTTCGGCGTTCGCCAGAAGTGGAGGAGCCCGAGCCCTGTGTGAGCGGTGACCCCGACCCTTGCGAGACTGAAGATGACGACATGGACGAGGAGCTCCGGTCCGCCGGCGCGGAGCTGGCGTTCAGCGATTTCGTCGCTGTGGACGACGACGTCCCAACGTGCGACCCCCAAACCGTTGCTGACATCGTGGCGGAGTTGCGACAGGGCCAAGTTACCGGAGACGAGCACGGACGACGACGAGGATGAGCCAGAAACGCCTCCAAGCGCTACTTTCGCTCAGGCGGTCGCTGCACTGGATGTGCTGCGGAGCTACTTTGCCACCAAAGACAACCCTGCAGCCGAGGGAGGCCTGCAGACGCTGCAGAAGGAACTCTTCCTGCCAAAAGGTCAAGGTGCGCGCCAGCAGAAGCTGACGGATGTTTTCGGGAAGTGAGGTACTGGTATTAAATGTTGTTCAGCTGCACTCGCGACTTTTGTTTCATTCCTACTGCCTAGAAATGCCAAATTCGGATCATACGTTTTCCCGGATCGTACGTTTTTTTTCTCGCGTTTTTTCCGAAACGTATCTAACGAGGTTTTACTTAATTCAATAGTACCGAAAGACAGCGACAAGGCTACCGGTACGATAACGTGCCAAGCGCGATTTTCTGGCTCTTATCATAGCCCCAGACTTGTACCTTCTCCATGAGTAGTGCCTTTAGCACACTATTACGCTTTCCACGAGTTCGAAATGTTTTTAAAAAATTACTGATTTAGTGGTTTTCAATGATGCTCAGCAAGTTTCTAATTGGAACTATGTCTAGAAAACTAATTAAAGGATTAAATAACAAATTTTGCGTAATGAGCCGAATAGTTAATACATTGTTCTAGTTCTTATGACTGGCTTGTAACTCACTGTTTAAACTGCATTTGATGTAACTTTCACAACAATAAATATGTTAGGCACAAGAAAACTTGTAATATATTACAGTTATTTTTTAGTGAAGATAAAAACTAAACCCGATGTAACCTTCAGGAAGCTGAGTGAGATCCCTCTTTATCTGCACATTTGTTTTTCTTCAGTAGCTGGACACTGCCTGGTATAGACAAACTTCTAAGGAACAACCTGAGATCATGCACTGCATTCTCATTACATGGAAACTCAAACTATAGCCATGACCCATTTCAGAAATAAAGTTGCCCATGTGTGGAAGTGTTTTTATTATCTTGTGTCTAAGACATATTTTGCCCAAAATGTGTTCTGAGACAAAATGTATATTTATGCTGAAAAAAAAATTCCCTGTAATGGCCCATAGGCCAACAATAGCCAAAATAAAGAAAATAGTAACGAATAATATAGTAGAAGGCATGAAAATAGCGAAGCAAAGTTGAAACACACTTGTAACAACGGTACAGGCATTTCAGGTGCCAACATAAGCGAGACGTCTTCCTGAAAAAGCCGACTTCACTTAGGAGGCTTCTTGCCCATAGAGCTTCACTTAATCTTTCAGAACTGGCCAAAATGCACGTGGTGCGCACAAGTAACTGAAGCTGAAACCCACTCTCAAATTTTGGTTTGTGTCATCTCAAGGTTTGAGTGAGCAGTTATTCCATGTTTTAAGGAAATAATCAAGGTTGTGCAAATATTGGAAATTTCTAATAGAAGTAGTTTCTAATATACACTATTCAATATGTCAGCTTTTGAGATGAACTGCAGTATTCACATTTTTCAAAGTGTTGATTGCAGCGGGTTAGCCTTGCTGAGCGTGATTCTTGTTGAGCATGGGTGCACTATGGAGAAGCAACACCCGCGGAGTGTGAGCCGTGGGTGTAACTCTCTCCGCAGTGCACCGGTGCTCAGTGAAAGCACACTCAACGAGGTAGCCCAGCGATCAACCGCTTGCAAAGTATGAATATCGTAATTGCATTGATACTTGGAGAGAAAAGCATGTTTTCAAGCGGGGACGTTGCATGCGTGTGCCCGGTGTATCTAAAAAGAAATGGAAACTTTGTAAAAATGTTAATATCTACACTGCAGTAAAATTTTCACAAAATTAAACTGTGGCTGTTACGCAAGAGTACATGTTAGGCAGAAGTGCCCTGACAGCCTCGTTCATCGTTCGTGATTCCTCTTTTCAACATCAGGCATGAAGAAAAATATTTGCACGTAGCAAGATTTGTAAATCACTCAATTAGGTATAACTGGGCATCTCTATAGGCATAAATTTATGTTAAATCAACCGTTTACTCGCCACTATCAAGGCATCACACTTCCTGAGGTCCAGTTCATAAATATTGTTTAATTAAAATTAGCCTATAAATGGACAAAGCGGAAGCCAGGAAAAACCTTCTACGAGTTCAGCTGGGTTTTCAATTTAAGGGGGACACTACCCAGAAAAAAAAGCCTTCTGCCAAAAAAGTTGATTCTTGAAAATGCCCTATTTACATCTGCCGACATCTAGAAGTATTCCCAAGGATTTCATTGTGTTTACAGTGTGTAGTTATGCTTTTTATTATAAGTATTGTTAGACCACCAATGCTAAAGAAAAGTGAAGTTCTAAGCACTTCAAATGCGTTTTTCATCAATCCACTTTTTGGCCTAAATCCACCATAATTAAGCTATTGTTTCAGGTATAAAACTATCAGGGAACAATATTTGCGGCTTATATGCCTAAAATTTATGAACCAGTTGCTAAGAACTGAGACTTTGCATTTTCATGTTCCTTTATTATGAAGAATTGTAATTTACAAAAGTTGGTAAATGTAAAAAAAATCCTCCTTTCTTACTTTTTTTATTTGAAAAATCCCATATTTTCTGAAGTTTCTTTACCTTGCAGCGGCCGGCAACAGGTATTCCTAGAATGCATTCCGCCAGAAAATTATCTGGTTAGCAATACCATTTCATATGACGATAGGTTCATTCAGCTGATTCCATGCACAAGCTATGCTTTACCTTGTTCTGGGGGTGTAGTACCTCGTAAAATTGGTTCCACAGGACTGAAACTTTGCATGGCCTCCTTCTAAATGACTACAAACACTACCTGCAAATATCACACCGAATAGAGTGAGCAGTTCAAAAGTTGACATTGCCAGGTAGTGTCCCCCTTTAAGCAGGGTGCAAGAGTAGTGAAAGGCTTGGAGAAACTATTCAATATTTGATTTGGAAATATTCACCAAAACCACTATTCGCTTTGAACTCCAAATCCACCACTCGCTCAGGACTAGAAATAAGTTTTCAAGAAAACAGAAGTTAATTCAAACTGCCTTGTCACCAATGCCAAGCTGAAAGTGACACTGTTCTTGTCTGGTTAGGGCACTTCCGTAATAAAAGACTTGTATTTCCTATAACCTCACATTGTGCTAGCTTCAACGCATTTAAAACACAGATTAAAACCGATCACGAGGCGAGGCCTGCCCGAGAGCCGCAGAGAAAAGACGTGAAATTGCTCACCGCCACGTCTAGACTAGGTGATTGGGTGGTTTCTTTAACAGCCATCAAGCAGTCGGCAAACCACCTTATAACGTCCGATGTTGCACCGGCTTTGAAGCTCTCAAGGTCCAGACACGTTAGCAGCATCCGAAGAACACCTACTCTTTCTCTGTAAAAATGGTAGTAGTATACCGACAATTGTGAAGCAATACACCCTAAGTGCAGTTCCGGTAAATACCGCCTTATTTATACAGGACCAGGGTTCTCCCCACAATGGGGGGCAGTGGCTTTGCTGCCCATTGTTCCAAACTGACCGCCCATTGCTCTGACTGACCGCCCCCGGCTCCAATTATGCCGCAGGATGACAATGCAATTTGCTCTGCGCACATGGCTGCAGCCTGTTGGCCACTCAGTATGCCCCGCGCACCGCCACGTCATCGCGTGCTACTGCATCGGTGACTGCCGCCACTCCTTCAAACAAGAAGAGTAGAGCCAACACCTCCTAGATAACAAAGCCATAGTGCTAAATGAGATTGCATCATAAGAGAAGGCCAATGCTGGACACAGATTAGAAATGTGTGCTGCCTCAGTGCTCGGCTTTGTGTCAAGTTTGAGTTGACCGTTGGCACCATTGTGGTGTCCAATCTGCTGCACAGTGTTGGGCTTCTTTGATGGCGCCATTTTATTCGGCAATTCGGCTTTGTTATCTAGGAGGTGTTGGCGGAGCGCCGCCGGCAGTGTGGGGAGGGTGAGAAGGGGGGGGGTGCTCGTCGAAGCAGAAACACACAAAAAGAAAAAAGATGTGACAAATGTGCACCGCGCAGCAGTTCTCTCCGCAGATGGTGAGCGGCAAAAAGCAGAGCCGAGAAGACTTTTTTCACTGCTCAATGTTTGCTCGTGCCGTGGCTTGCTTTATCTTCGCCTCTTCACTCGCTCCCCGGCTTTTTTCCTTGGTTTTTTTCTTTCTTCAAGGCGTCCTGGATTTTGTTTTATCACCACTGCTTGGCACCACTCACATGGGCCACAAAGTTAGAGAGCCTACACAAGGGGACGTTCTGTCGGCAAGCCAGATTGTGCCGCACTGCAACCCCTCCCTCCCCTCCCTCCCTCCCTCCCTCCCTCCCTCCCTCCCTTCCTCCCTTCCCTTCCCTCCCCTCCCCCTCTTTCCCTCCCCTTTGCCGCACGCATGGTGGTCCATGTCCACCCTTAAAAAATTCCTTGGGAGAACCCTGCACAGGACATATGAAGATCTTTCTTAGTTTAGTCAGAGCTCACATACTGTAAACAACTTTTCAGCAAAGACCTCAAATTCACAAATATTGCGAACTTCCAAAACGTTGAAAAAATTGGTCTCACAATAGGTTAGTTCATGGTAAAAAAAATACACGGCATATCACTCCAAATCACAAAATTTTATGCCTACAAAATATTCCTGAAGCCCGCAAAACTCCAGAAATACTGAGCCTGCAAAGACATAGTCATTTACAATACTACCATGAAAAACCTATTACTTATGAGAAAGTTGATGCTGCAGAGAGGAAGATTGTAGAACATTGTCGCGCAAAGAGTCGTTGGAAAGAACGTTCTGGCAAAATTCTCTTGCACTCACACACCCCGGCCTCGACCCCCACCTCTTTCATGCCGCCGTTTCCTCCGACGTACACGCTTGTTCTCTTCCCCTTGCACTCTGCACACTCTCCCGCCACATGTGCGAGCACGCCCGCTCAACACCGCCTAATAACAAGGTCGTAGTGCTAAACTTCCCGGCGCCCTCCGGAGGCTAGGACAGGGCCACGATGCAAGATTTATATAGGTGTGAACATAACGGTTGCAGCACCTTGGATCAGTCCTCTCCCTTGCCTCGGTTGCAAGCAGCGCCACCAGATGGCTCCTCGATATGCGGCGATAAAGCGCCCGTCGCGGGCCAGTTTCCGCGCTCCTCTACGGGAAGGATGCTCGCTTTTAAAGTCGTTTTCCGGGTGCGCCCCCTAATGTAGCCCTTGCCATTTGCGCTACGCGTCCTGCTTAGACACTGCTTCAACGTCGGTCCTAGTTTCATGTCTCAACGGCGGCAATGAACAGTTTTATGAACACATTCAAGCGGCGAGATCTCTGGAGCAGTGTTCAAGCCAGCATCCATCAAAGTTTGAGCAGAGGCTCTGAGCGCAAAGAGCGAGCTACTTGGGTTGCCACAAAATAAAACACTGTTTTTAGCTTTCTTTTTTTTCCCCCTCAGTTGTGTTGCCTGGGTGGCGGGGACACTGTTGGCTGTGGCTGCTTGGGCACGCACCAAGAGGACTTTATCTGTTTGATTGCGTTGCAGCGTTTGCCATATTGCATATCCTTACCTATACGCATCTTACACTGTGGGTCGATTACATATTGAAGACAAGCGCCGTAGTCGGCATGCGACCGCACTCATGCCCAATCAAATTTGGAGATGATCTTAAAAATTTCAATAAAACCCCACGACTGGGGCCGAAAGGGACGGACAAACACAAAGTCTCAAACACAGCTCCCTTTGTGTTGGATTCCTGGTCGCTTGGTTCATTGTGTCCTTCCTGTGGCATAGTGTTTCGGCTTTCCCCAGAAAAGTGTACATACCGAGGTTCCTTGAGACGTCTTTTCTTTTTGGGTTTCTTGGGGGCACTTGCCGGTGTGATCAATGTTGAAATGTCTATTTTACAAAGGAGGTCACTGCCTCTCGATGCGTGAGTGCATGTGGGTTGCTTTGCTTCTCTTTTTGTGTATAAGGTGGTCACTGCTTCTCAGTTCTATTGTAAAGGTTGCTTTGTTGTCACTGCTTGTGGCATAGGATTCCCATTTCTCCCTCTCTCTGCGCCTCTAGTGTTTTAGAGTAGGTTGATTTGAAGCGTACTGAGCCGGTTATCTCCAGAAAGATCCCCATTTACATGATTTGCTGGGGACGAATCCCCTTCAAATTTCTAGCTTGTAGCCCTTCGAGAACGTTTCCGGTGACTGGTGTCACGGATGACTCAAAAACTGTTGTCGGTTTCCCGAGGGGCCTTGGGGTTAAGGGGGGTTTAGTCCCAAATGTGTGGCGGCAACCACCCCACAGGAGAGGGGGCTCGAAGGGGTATGGTGGCGCCCTGGAACGCATTTTCTAAGTCATCGCTTGTGAAAATATGCTGGCGATGACGTCGACTCTGTTTCACTTGCATATTTGCTTTCTCATATATCTGAAGGGCGTTACTCTATGTACTCCTTTATTGGTATCGCGATTCGACCTCTCCGATCCCACGCGGCTCATTAAGCTAGCGCTGCGCGCATAGCTATTCCAGTTCTCATACATGGACAGTAACGAGTAGCGTGCTACCCGCAGCGGTCATTTTCTTTGCTTTGCCTGACTGCGTTGCTCAGAATGGCTGCCAGTCCTGACTTCAGCGCAGCCACCAGATCAATTACGCGCCAAGCAGCCAAGGTCGATGCCAAGCGCAATGTTAGCACACACGCACGTTATGGCCGGGATACAGAAGTTTGCAAGTGACCAACCGGGTGACTGAGGAGTGCGCAGATGCATTATGATCGACAAACAGGCCGTCTGTAGCTTACTCTCGGACAGTGAAATCGTGAAGTTGCTAGTGCCTAGGGACGCCATTGCATCGCTAATTGTCAACCAAATTGAGCTGCGCGCAGGCTGCTCTTTTTAGCAAAAAGGATGCCGTAAGGTACATTCTAGAAAAGCGTTAGCCAATTTGTAGAGCTAAGGGTTGACTGAATGCACCCATGACCAGCCATGGGTGCGCCTCACGCCGGTGGAGACGCAGCAGCAAGCCATTCATGTCAGGATGGGCACCTAAAGTGACATTTATGCAAAATGTGTAAATTTACAAAATTTCAACCAAAATATGCATTGGTTTTCCGGAAAAGAGGTGCGTGCAGAAGTAGTATGTGATAGGGCAGACATCACCACTTTGCACCAGGGCACTTGGGGAAGAGGGTGAGGAGGAGGAGCACCTTGGCTAGCTATGCGAGGGCTCTGAAGTCTACAAAAAACTGTCCAATATGTCCTTTGCCTCAGCTGTTGCGACACACACCACTCACGCGTCATGTCACCATCATCGCTTTTGTGCACATGGTAACACATTCCGCATTTAAAACTGGGAGCGTACCAGAAGTGCGGGACTGTAACTGAGTAACAGGAATTTCATCTACCGCGAGTTCGAAGAACGCCCACTTAAACTGAAAAGATAAATGGTGAAAAACATGGGGTGGCTATCTTTGGGGCAGCCACAGCAACACTTTATCAAAAACTGGCTGCAAACCACGGGTGCTGAAACTGATACTGCAGATCGCGGATTACTGTGAATTCATGTTTACGACGATGTTGCATGCAGGAACCCGCGCAGGACCGTACGCTCATCACAGAACCGATACACGACATGCAGATCGCGGACAAAAAGGCCCGCCACGAACTCGTATGTGTACGAACAAATACTACAAATCGCGAACGCAGCAAAATCACTATTTCACGATGCAATATAATACACGCCGGGACCAACTCGCGTGGAATGGAGATCGACTACGCGCAGATCGCTAGACAAAAACGCGGGAATCCACTACAAACTTGCTTGTCTGATGTGCCGGTACAGCAACCGCGCCATTGATGCGATCCCATCGGACATGCGTGACGTCCTGACAGAATCGGGTAGGCTGATGTCTGAATTTTTATGTTACAGATATGCAGCAGAGAAAGCGGGATGGGCGACCTCTCGGGGCAGGCGTTTCTCGAACTTTCGCGGTAGATACCCATCATCCTATCCAGAAGTACAAGGACGATAGTGTTATCTTTGCGAAGGGATTCTAAAATTTCAGTCAAAAAGCCTCGCTTACCCCTGAGGCAGGCTGCAGGCTGCAGTGAACGGGTTGCAGATTGGACCCGATGCTCCGCTTGCCCTTCCTGGAACAACTGGCAGTGGAGGTAAATCGCAAGGGTCAGAGATTTCGCCCGATCCAGCAAGGTGTCCAGGCTGGGCAGCAGCACAGCAGTCGGCCGGCAGCTTCCGGACGCCTCGTTTCGAGCAGCCGGAAGGAATTCTCCAGCCTGGAAAACATTCCACCACTGTCTCGCAGACCAGGAGCGCCATGACTTGGCTGGAGGTCCGACGGCTGGAGCACTCTTCAGACCCTGCATTCGAGGAAGGAAACGTTGTCGTGAGGCTGACTGCAGTTCATGGCTTGTCTGCAGTGCTAGCCGTGGAACCGCCAAAAGCAGCACGTCTCGATGCTGTTCGAGCCGTCCTAAGTTCACAGCTTGCCTGCAACGCCAGCGAAGACCAAGGGGCGGATGCAGAATTTCCTGGAGGAGGTCAAAGTGTTGGTCAGCGTACCGTATGTTTAGGAACCCCTCCCCCTCTCCTTCGTTTTACGCCCTGAATTTACACATGCAGAAATCAAAAGGGGGTCAGGACATCCGGACCTCCCTCTAAATCCGTCCTGGCAAAGACTACTCGAACCTTTAAAGGTAGAGCTTTTGAGCTAACCTGCTGTCCACCTTCAAAGGCGCGTGCAGCAATTAAAGCTTGAACATTCCCACAACCATCACATCTCGATGAAACTATTCCCTTTTTTATGCACCGACTAAGACGGCTGCAGCACATTTGAAGTTCAACAGCTCACACAATTATACAAACATCTCATTTCATAAACATTACAACATTTGCAACAAAATCTACTGGTATGTTCTGCGAGCAACGCTTGCAAATTTCACACTTTGGACTATCTAGCTACACTGGGGTCGATCGATTTGCCTATACCAGCCTGCACCGATGCAGAAAAGTGGAGTGCGTGACGCGGAAAGTGCAGGGCAGTCGCACGTTTTGGTCTGTGTTCTATGAGTTGGATGCACTCATAAATCGAATACTGCGGCATGCACCAAATACAACTGGTGCAGGAGCTGTATGTAAATCAAACGAGCCTATTGTTTGCCCCACCATAGAATTCATGAAACGTTCGAGGATATTATGCTTACAGAAATCTGTTCAGCTGCTTGCGGCATGTGCAAGCACCATTGTAGAAACAGTGGTAGGGTCTACTAGTACCAAAACGACTTTGATCTGTTACAATGCTGTTTGCGTCGGAACAGAAACTACTGCAGACTCCCAGAAAAAAATTGGATGCTTTACCTTGATGGCAACCTCTGCACCTTCATCGGAGGAGCAGCCCTGATCGTCCACGAGTTTCAGGAAAGGTCGTAGCTTGCTCGGGACGGAACCACCCTCAGAACAGTGCTGAGAGCTGACACCAGAAGATCCACACGATTCAGGCTGCACAAACATGCATGCCCTGTTAGTAAGTCACTAAAACCCCATTTGTCACACTGCACCGACTGCTTACTGCACTGAAGTGATTATCACGAAATAGCAGCTATAGCGCCAGCTGATCCCCATTTCCATTCCTGTTTGCCCTTTTTCAATGTATTTGTGCCTGTTTTAGCGATAGAGTGAAAGAGCTCCACAGATATGACGAAGAGAGTATTTTGCGATAATTCAAAAAATATTAAGATTCGAAAGTTTACTAAGTCGCGGACCGCTACACTTTATGCTGCAGCCCAGCAGCCACCCAAAATGGACGGCGGACATGCTGCAAAGGCCGCTGGCGGCAGCCTCTGCACAGTAGTCTGCTCGCCGCTCCTATTCAGGAAGTGGCTTTTCGCGTACGCATCGCGGAGAAGCTGTTGTGGCGTGCCGACAGGGGCGTTGGGGCATTAGCGACGACGTACCGACGGAGACGACGACGAGAGCCTTGATTTAAGCGAGGAGCAACTCCAACCACCGAGAGCATTTGTAGCGTACATGGCGGATGCCCCTCCTGGGCAGATAGTAATGATGGGCCAAACTTTTGCGCGAATCGAAAATTAGGCGCCGAATCTTAGGATTCTGCAAAGCCGAATTTTTGCCAATCTTTTCTAAAGATTCAGCAAAACTACATTGTACGCCAGACCTAGAAGTTGATATTTCGTTTTTTCCATGCAAAACAACTTTTAGTTTTTTTTTTTAATCATATTGACACAGTTGTTATTAAATAAGGTAATATGTTTTTAAGGCGAAAGCTTATATGTCTCATCGCTCAGTCGACCTTCAAAGTCCTTGAGCGAAAACACGTCGGTGACACGAAAAGTATGAAACATGCGTCGGTGACACGAAAGGTATCAAAACGAAAGGTGCCAATGAAACGGCGCCAAAAGTGCACAGTCAGAGAACGCGCTATCTTCAGAGATTCGCTATCACCGGGACCACAGCCGACACCACGATCAGAGTAGGAGACAATGAAATGGCACCAAAAGTGTGTCATCAGAGACCACGTGCTATCTTCGGAAGTTTGCTATCATGTTTACATCGGCACTTAGGCTTTCACCTTCAAGTCGTCTTAGGGATAACGTAAGAGACGTTGTGAATTTTTTTACAAGATAATTATATCGGTGGTGTGACAACGAGGTTGGGTAGTCAGCAGGTAGCAGGGCGCGGTCATGATCACGCAAGTTTCGGTTTTGAGGCCTCATCAGCGTAAGCTTTGCAAGGTGTGTAAATTGTTGAAGTAAAGGTGGTAACACTATGTTCTTACTTTCTCTGCGAGTAACCATTTCGTGAGCTTGAAAATGAATGCAACGGCTGCTGAGCCTCTACCAGAGGGAGATAACAATGTTATTGTAAATATGCATGTTTCTTTTATTTGTTTTTTTCTTGAATTTGAGTCACTTCAGCTCTGCATGAAAGTGTGTTCTCATATTCGCGATGTCTCGATTCTAGCTTTTAAAATTCTGGTTTCTGATGTTAGAACACATACGGATGTTTAGGAGTTAGGAATGTCGGATGTGCAACGTCGAGCATGATAGTTCTGTGTTTAGTTTTATGCGGACAAATGAAAATCGCGAAATAATGCTAATTAAAAAACAATAATATTTTGTTTTGGCACAAACTACCGTATTTACTCGCTGAATAAACACACTTTATTTCCGAAAAATCGATGCAAAGTTAGGGAAGGGCGTTCATTACGTGAAGTAAAATTTTTGGCGTCCGTATTTACCACATAATGAATCGAACCGACCTTTAATCCCGAAAAAATCGACGTAACTTCTTATCTCTTTACCAATAACCCGCGACTCCAAAACCTAACTGCGTATGTCAGCAAAATAAAAAATAAAAAATGCTCCTCTTCATGTTGTTTTTTTTTTGCGCATTTCTTTCTCTTTCCGCTTTTGCTTTTCTTTCTATTTTCCAAAACCAAACTGGGTCTAAGCAAAAAAAAATAAAAAGCTTCTCTTTGTTTTTTTCCTCTTAATTCCGTAAATTGTTTTTTTTTTTTTGTCGCCTTTCGCAAGCTGTTTTGCTTTGCTTAGGCGAGGGCTTCTCCACTTTTCTTTCTTATCTCTCATCACGCGCGACTCCAGGACAACTTGCCCGTGCAAAAAAAAAAAAAAGCTCCTGTTTATGTTTTTTTTCTCTTAATCAACGGTTTAATTTTTTTTGCTGTTTTTGCAAGCTGTTTTGTTTTGCTTAGCTTAGGTGAGGGCTTCTCCGCTTCTATTTCTATCTCCTTGTGCGCGAGGCGCGCGACCCCAAGTCCAAACTGCGCTGTGCAAGAAAAAAAAGAAAAAAAAAGCTCCTCTCCATGTTTGTTTTCTTTTTGCTTCCGTTGGATCTTTTTAAATTTTTTAATGCCTTTTGTAAAGTGTTTTCTTCGCCCACGTTGGCCATGCATTTGCGACCTCGCTAAAGTGCATTAATTTCGTGCGCAAGGGGGAGGGTCAAATCTTGACGTCTGAGTTGGGGTGCGTTTAATACGCGAGTATGTTCATTGTGCGAGTAAATACGGTACTTGTGAGTGGGAAACAGGATTGCTATACTGGTGAGGAGTTGACATTGGCAAGTACTTTCAAGTACTTGTCAATGTTGCAACTAACTTGTGCATCACTGGAAATATCAAATGAAAATCACGTTATCCAGAATGTACCGCATCATTTGTCACTTGCGCAGAAGACTGCGTCAATTCCTGGTCAATCTTCTGTTCTTGAGGCAGAAAATATTGAAGAAAACCACACTCACAAACACACAGTTACCATATACTCCGCACCTCGACGTAACCGCTGGTAGTACTACACTGTACGATGATAACCACACGGCGGCCATTTGCAATCCTTGGCCCGCAACCCGTTGCGTTCTCGCGCGTGCGCAGGCGTTTGCCAAATTTTGCCGAATCTTTGCAGAACTTTCCTTCAAAAGTCTGGCATGGGCCAAACTTGGCGAGAAGTTTGGCCCATGCCGCTCTAATTTAGCAGACACTGTGTGCAGGGAAGCCTTGACTGCTTTCTTCAGGCATGAAGAATGTGTGCCCGTAACGACCCATGTTATCCCTTTTTGTGTTACTTTTATCGAGTTTAGATATAACGAAGAAGTGGATATAGCAAAGTGATTTCAAATTTTCGTTGACTTTGTTATAACCAGTACAGAAAGTCAATAAGAAAAAATATTTACAATGTCAGCATTGATGCTAATTAGTACCTCAAATTCCTGTGGCAGGTTAATAAGCTTACCCAAACTTTACTGTATAAAATAAAAACTGTAGTAAGCTCATGACTCTGATACAGGAAGTTGAGATACTGACACAAAAACAAAAATAATACAGGAACCATGTTTTCCTTTATAAATTCTAACAGATGCCTAATTGCTAGCCATAATCCAGCAATAATATTTTTCGTAGCCATCAGGTTAGACCTCTGCTGCTAAGTGACTCGTAGACTGGGGCTTATAGGTGACGTAGGTACATGACACAAAAGACTCCAAACAGCAGAACTAACACACTATTTCTTTCATCGTCACGTCCTTAGACAGCCCTACGACCAAGCGACGCACACACAAAAGGTTTGACAACAAAGAACCTGCGTATGACTTCTTTTTCCCGGCTCCAGGGTTACCATGTCAGTATTCAACCAGCCCGCCTGCACCTTTGCTTTAGTTACAATAGGTGGGATTATGATTAAACAAAAAGCAGAGAAATGGAGGATGGTCATGCAGCGAACAAATTATGGCTATCAAATGTTAAATTTCACACTCCCACATTGTCTAGTCTTTCTATTGATAATTATGATTTTGTCAGTTTAACTTTTAAGGACATGCGCTTATATTTTTGTACATTATTACTTTAGTTTCACGTTTTGTGTTTAGGCGAACTTTCGTTTGCGCGCATATGAACACGCAGATATGCAATGTTTCTGCTCTATAAGTCATCTTTTGTATATTTTCTGCATGTTTGCTGTTGACCAGTGTAAAAGGCCCGAAGACCAGTCAGCTACACACTGGAGCTTTTATTACTTTTGGGCCCCCCATCATAATCAATGGAAATAATATTATTATTAGTAGTAGTATTACGCAAGGCGCCCTTGACACAGGCAGGTAGGAAAAACGAAGGAACTAGCTGCTCACCAAGAGCGTGTGGAGTACAGGGAGAGATGCGCAGGAGGCCAAGAATGAGCCCATGGAAAGGGAAGACACGCCGTTGCGCACGGCAACGTCCAGTATCAGCGTGGCCAGGTCCACATCTACATGGGGAGAGAGCAATCATCCAGCCGTGTATTACACGCAGGAGTTGTGATACGGTGATAACAGATTCCACTGGCCACCTTAGGGTGTTTGGGAAGTGGCTTCATGTGAAAGGGTGCCCTCACATAGGTGAGAGAGAAAGAAAACAAATTGTAGAGCCCGTCCACTTCACGCGAAGATGGAGGACCAGTGAAGCTGTTATTTTTACGACGTCTAGGACGATGCCTAAAGGACGACGTCTAGGACGACCTCAAGGATGACTTCTAGGACGACCTCGAGGACGATGCCTAAGAAAACCTCTCGGACGACCTCGAGGACGACTTCTAGGATGCCCCCGAGGACGACGCCTAGAGGACAACCTCAAGGGCGACTTCTAGGACGACCTCCGAGGACGACTTCTAGAACGACGTTTAGGACGACCTCAGGGACGACTTCTAAGACGACCTCGAGGACGATGCCTAGAGGGCAATGCCTAGGACGACCTCTCGAACGACTTCTAGGATGACCTAGAGGACGATGCCTAGAGATAATAACAAGGGATCAGGACCTCACTATCTAACAATGCCAAGGAAGGCTGACTCATGCTGGATGCCCCTCTTTTTATTTTTATTTATTCATACTTGCCATGACCAATGGGGAGTTTAGTTTCTGTCAACATCCGCAGACATATTTTTTCCCAGATTCTAACGCATAACAGCTTCGCAGTAAAAAATATTTCACCTCTCTGCTTTGCCTGGCGTCACTATCAATCAGTGTACTACAGTCATGCGGCCTGTTAATGCGCACCTCTCCGTTCCGCCCTCCCAAAATCATCCATAATGCGAGTCGTTCTTATTAATGAGACAAGAATGCATGTACCCAGTTCGTCCCCGAAAATTTTGTTCATGTAGCAGGGCATCCCCGTTACCAAGACATAACCGTACTGGCAGACCCAGCTTTGCAAAGCAATCTTATCTCCATAACCCTCCCGCAGAAAATCAGCTAGCCAACTGGAAATCTGTTTGTTAGCCCACGTGTAACTTTTTGTAGTTAATAATCGAGCGCAACTCACTTAAAATAAAATTTGTTATAACAAACTGTCATTGTAAGAGATACATACAGTGCCACCAGCAAAGTTTTAGGTAAAATCGTGCTAAACAACTAAGTTTGCTATAGAACGCTCCACTATACAAGTGGACGAACATATATAAGATGTCTTTAATAAAGCATTTAGAGTACTTCAAAGGTGCCAAAGAAAACTGAAGCTTGTTATGAATGAGTTGTACAATATAAATACAAAAGAGAAAGCGCACGGCACAAGAAAAGCAAGCAAGATGGAAGGATGTTTTGGGCAGAAGCCAAGCCCAACTAAGGAAACTTTAAATAAACATTTATCAGTAAGATCCCAATAAATTATAGAGACGTGTCTGACGCACATATCTGATGCACGACTAAAAGCAGGTCTATAAACACCAATTCAACTTACTGTCAGAGTCCTTCAGGATGGGAGTCAGCAAGGAAGTCCAGTTAAACGGTGGCAGGGCACGCGGAAAGTCTTGGTTCAGGGCACGCAGGCACGCGAACACGTGGGCATTCACCAAGCCTGCGCCGTCAGAACAGTAGCATGCAATAGAATCCTACTAAAGCGTTCCTCCATCAACTCTTATTCCGCAGTAAAATGTTAATGTGTTTGGCCCCCGAAGCAGGATGTTAGGGGGGACGCAGGATTGAAAACCAAGAAATCGCGAAAAAGTTGATTTTTGAAAAACCACTTTTTTGGATTGTATATTCGATCAACTACCTCCTCTGTAATTATCAACACCTAAATCACTGAGAAAATATGTTCAAAAAAATATTTATGAAATCCAGGCAACTTCCAAATTGCGCTAAACACGCAAAATCAAGCTGGACTTTGAGCGCTTTTCGCTCTCGTTCAACTTGGTGCACAGCCGCGCCTCGAGATTGCGAAGCACTGATTGGTCAAGCGCCCGCTCAAAGAGAGCGCTACTATTGGCCACGACGTTTGTTTTCCTTCCGTTCCCATGGCTACCACGCTGCCGGGACGCGTCTATCGCCGCCTCGCGTCGTCTGCTTGTTCCTGCGCCTTGTCAACTTTACTTTGCTTTTCGCCATCTTTACGATCGTTTGCAGCACTTTGTTTTAGTAGTTTTGCAAACTTTGCCACGTGTGTTCGTGGCTGCAAGATAGGTATGCGGGAATGAATTAGGAGAAGGTGCACGCATTCGACGCACAGAAGCGGTTCATGCAAGTTTCTTTGCATGGCGACTGTCAAAAGCAGCATCGGCAGCCCACCTCTGCACAGCAAGATACCGATGTTAATCGCATCACTACTTCAGATTGTGATTCTTCTATCTATACTGGCCGTCGAAACTAAGTAAAGGCAATAGCGAAACGAAAAGAAAGTATGCAAGGACACTTCCAGCTACTCCACGGGTAAATCAGTTTGAGATGGTGCAATCCTGCTTGCAATTTTTGTGATTTTCGGTTGCAGCGTTACTCGCTCGAGAGAAAACAAGTTAATAAAAGCCGTGGACGGTGACTTATGAGCGTGCGTACTGTGTCCACAAGCTCTTTGCCGCACGAGAATGAAAATTGCAAGCAGAATCGCGCCACGTGAAACAGGCTCAATGCTGAAAATGTGTGTGCAACTTTCAACTGCCAGTTTCTCAAAATATATTTTTCCGTTGGCATTGGCGCTTATCCCAGCGATGTCTCTGGAACTGTTTACCTAATAAATTTGAATGTAGTTTTTTTTTTTGTTCCTAAATAACTTTGTAAGGGCATGACAAGCTTCCTTTTTTTAGAAAATTATGTTAAAAATTTATATAGTACTCAAATTAAATTTGATATACAAGGATATGACCAACAATATAAAATTCAATGCTGTGCAAAAATATTTCTGAAAAGAAATTAATAAAAAAAAGGGCTTTGTCATGCCCTAGGGTGCCTATCAGGATAAAAGAAACAAATAAACCATATTGAAATTTTTTTTTTTTTTTTTGTAAATCTGAAATTTAGCAGTTACTCTTTAGTAGCAGTAAACTTTCGTTAGTTCGACCTCGGTTAATTCGACTTTTCGTTTAATTCGATCGTGTTCAAAAGTCCCGGCGAGCGCCCATACATTTCTATGGGAGGAAAAGTTTGATAGTTCGAACTCGGGAGGACTCCCTATCGGATGATTCGTCCCGAGTAAATGCGCGTGGGCTCACATTGCACGGCACCCCGGCAGAAAAACCACCAACGTACGGCGAAACACGGGTCCTTTTGCTGAAAAGTCGAACGTGCGGAAATGTGCGCCTGCTCCTCTATGCCGTTAAGATGGACCGTAGCGAATGGCACCTGCGCAACCACTCTGTAGAGAGGCACCCTACCACCCTGGCGTGGAGTAGCGCGTAGAACATAACAAGTGGTCGGGCGCGGAGACAGCGCGCGCTCTTAAAGCGTCTTTCTGTAGCATCGTGTGCACTCCATCTTACTCACCAGGAAAGCGCAAATTCTCTTTACTTTTTTTTTGTTTGTCTTTGTCAGTGATGTGATTGGCCTAAGCCATTTTGGAGCACCTTTCGGAGCAGCCAAAACAGTGTTTTGGAGCAGCAAATGTGGCCTTTGGAGCAACCAAAACAGTGTTTTGGAGCAGCAAAAGTGGCTTTTGGAGCAGCCAAGACAGTGTTTCGGAGCAGCAAAAGTGGCTTTTGGAGCAGATATTCTTAGAAAAATAAAAATATTTGTTTTAAGTGCTGTACAAACAAAGGGCACTTTGTGTTGTGTTGTGTTCTGATGTGACGTGTTGTGACGGAACTCGCTGCTTGTGTTTTTACTGCTGAGACATCCCACAAGTGTACAGTGCTGTAGGCATTGCCGAGCAATTCCGAAAAACCGCTTGCCACCGTTTTACTGGTTCCCGACGTGCCAGATTTTCGTCAAAAGTAAGCAAACGTAAAACAATGGATTGCAAGCGTCCCGGCTGGTGCCTCTGTCGTGCAATCATGTTCGCATGCACGTGAGGGCAACTTCGGCAGGCTTGCAGTTGCGCGTGCTTCGTCGCGCGAGCGGAGACAACGGCTGTTCGATCGAAACCGAAACCATGCCACTCCACTCCGTCGCCAACTGATTCCCAAAATTGTATGCAAAATGTAACTGTCGAGCGTACGACAAAAAACAGTCCAGCGGCGCGTGCTTGCCAGGCCGGCAAACAAGGTACAAGCTAAACACACACAAAAAAAAAGAACCTGAGCGCATCGATGCAAGACATTGCGAGCCAGGGTCAAAAAGTTCTTGGAGCGCTTTGTGCAACGACTGAACTCGAGACAAACAAGCGCACTGTGCGGGTTCAGCGTGCAGACATTGCCTTCTTTGCTTTAGCTCACTTCTCTTCACCAACTTTCTTTCGTGGCAGATTTTTCACGTACCGGGGTCCCTCTCGAAAGAAAGCCCACCGAGAGAAACCTAGGTAATCAATACTTCGACACAACAGTCTTTGAGTTAAAGAGGGATTTTTGTAGTAACGTATGATTTAAACAAGAACAGGAATGTTGATGAACATGCGGCGGTACTTAGTTTCATTTTAGAAAGCGCCATATCTGCAGCGATGTGGGGACGGCAACATCCGACGTCGCGCGACCACGGTGACTGGAAGGCAGGGACCAAATATAGTTTTCCCACGGCCGTTGCTTTCAGGAGCGAGTGCTTCAGCTCACAAAGTAACTCCTGCCGCGCAAAAACGTGGTTTCGTTTCACAGCATGACGGCATGGCTGGTACCCGGCATGCTAGCGTCAGAGCGTCCGCACACACCCGCGTCTATCGTTGAAAATATTAAAAAAAAGACGCGAGACGAGACCCACGAGACGACGAGAGCGCGAAACGCGAGACGGCGGGAAAACCATGCAAGACCGGATGGACAATTGATGCAGGGTACTTTGTGTCGGGCGGCCGCTTGCGCCACATAACCCACGCATGCTCAATTACGGTACTCAGTTTAGTTTCGGTTTTGAAAGGCGACCGAAATTGGTTTTTTGGCGCAGGCTTGGCGCAGATTACCCATATTTTGGCAAAATGTAGCAGGATGTAGCAGGGTTAGCCCCTTGGCACAGTTTGGCGCAATTGGCGCAGCAATCACATCACTGCTTTGTCGCCGACGGTCTGCTCGACTCGAAGTCGGCTCGAAGCTTTCTCAGTGCAAGCTCTCAAAGCGCTTCTCTGTATCATCGTGTGCAGTCTATCTTGCACGTCAAAAACCACTAATTCTCTTTTAATGCGAATAGCATTCTTTGGATACTTCACGCACTTTTCGTCTATCTATGTTTAATTATCTATGTATCTATCTGGCTATCTAACCTCTTACGCCGCGGGTCGATAAATAAATAAAAAATACCGGCGCCGGCTGGGATTCGAACCGTTGACCCTTTGATCAGCAGGCAGACGCGCTAACCACAGAGCTATGAAGGCAGTCATTCAACGCACTCTAAACGGTTGTTTATATCTTTACCATAGGACACGCTTTACAGCGCTGTCACAGCTACCGGTGCGCGCGCGTTCCATGCACGAGGACTCGACGAGGGCTTCCGCGCTCGGGAGAGGGTGATGTAGCGGCCGTGCTCAGCCTCACGAGAGCGGAATGAGCCCTCGTGCATGGAACGCGCGCGCACCGGTAGCTGTGACAGCGCTGTAAGCGCGTCTATGGTAAAGATATAAACAACCGTTTAGAGTACCGTTGGTTGAGACTAGCTGAGACGCCAGAAAGTCTGGTCGGTACCATTTCGAGTGTTTGTGCGTATGGCGCGTGCTTTGCTCGCCTTCCTAAGTGACACAAACGCACGTGCTGGGCTGCGGAGATCGTGCGCAGGGCTGTGAAAGTGTCAACAAATTTAGAATCGCCTCAAGAGTGGGCTGGCGTATCTAGAGTGTGCCGGCCACCTGACGAACGCGCATAACTCCGCACCGTTTGATGCTATTCGCATTAACGTAGATAATCATTCCCAAAGGATGGGTTCTGCTGATTTTTCCTTTTTTCTTTTGTCGCCTAGCAGACTTTGGCCTGGAGCCAAAGTCGGCTCGTAAAACTTACTTTTTTCGTTTTATTTTTTATTATTATGTTGTTGTTTTTTTGTAGACAGCGATTTTCCGGGGACGTGACGTTTAGTTACGCTGCTCTCCGAAGCATGCTTTTGGACACGCGTTTTAAGCGCAGACAGCATCAGACCATCCGTGAGGACTTTGGACAATAAAAGGAAGTTTAATTTTAACCGTTTTTCTGCCCTTTTTTTAATTCAATCATTCGGATAATTCAACCAAATTTGAAGGTCCTGTCGAGGTCGAACTAACGAAAGTTTACTGTATATGTGCTATGAATGTACCCGAGTATTTCATACACATAGCTCTAAAAATAAAAAGGTTTAGGTTCCATGCAAGCTTCCCCCTTTAAGCAGAGGTGCTAAAAGCAAAAGCATGCAGGCAAGCTGGTTAAGAAACATAATAATCTAAACCCTGTAGGAATAAAACAACGGACATTACGACACAAACTCAGATTTTGTCTGATGTTGTTGTTTATTTTATCCCTCCGTATCTCAGTGTCTAGGTTATGACAGGTGCTAAGTTGTGCTAAGGTGGAAATCACTCATGCACATCAGTGAAAATTTCATCTTCATCTGCTACACAGCAAAGATGATGGTGATGATGAAGGTGACAGGTGCACACATTTAGTGAAGCCGTACTGACATAGTAGAAGTCATGATTAGTTTGGCAGGCTTTCTATTCAAAATCTTCTACCGCCGACGTAACGAGGATAGGCTGCAATTGCATGATTCGGAAGCCGTAGACTAATGTGTTTGAATTATAAGCATATAAGCTTTGCTGTCACATCATCTTTTAACTATATGAATGTTTCAATTTTACAACAAATCTGAATATATTGATGGCTGGCTCACAAAAGACATTTTCAGGTTCGCAAGGAAAAAAACAAACAGTGCTGCACAAAGACGACGCTAAAGACAAAATCATACCTGACTTCGTGGCTGCAGACACAAAGTTTGTTAGGGGCCTCAGGACACTTTGATCGCTCAGGTAGGCGTAGCTTGCCGGAACTGCAAGGTTGGGCCAGACAAAGAAGAAGCTCCTGGCACTCATCTCTCAGCTCATGTCTGGCAACCCATCGAGCGATGTGAAGCAGCTGAGCCAATAAGGGCAAAAGCATAGACCTTTCCATATGTCCAGAGTAGAATGAGGATAATTGAGAATGAGGAAACAGGAAGCATACCTCCTGTTGCATTGCACAGAGCTTTACGGCTCAACAGGGTGTTTTTGCATGACACCAATCTACCATTTTGTTGTTGGTTGTCACTTCGTACCTCCCAAGACCGGCAGAGTTTGGCGGTGGGAAGGAAGTGCTCGGAAAACTCACTCATTGCACGTGCCCAACAAGAAGATAGCAGAGAGGAGTGTGCGAATGAGAACGCTTTACGTGCGCAGAAGTAGCGCAATGTGATTAACGTGACATTAAACAAATGATATCTACACAGCATCATCTCAATCTTGGCTCAATTCAGTATTAATTCGGAGGTTTCAAAACTTAATCCCAAAGCTCGAATAATCTTCCTTTGAAATACATTTTCAGTAATATATCCACTTACACAAAAACTCATTATGTCCGGGTTGTCGATTAATATGGACACCCCGGACAAAATTTTCAGTGACCATCTTCTGCCATGCAATTTTGTCCCATTGGGATGGAAATCCACAGTCCGAACTATGGACAGAAATTTTTGGGGACTAATTGGGTAAATACAAGCAATTTGTCAAGAAGTTATAAACAACAATACCCCAGTTTAAAAAAAAAAAAAGAAACTCTTTGATCTTAGTGAACTTGAGAGGTCAATGAGCGCCCGGACGTTCGTTGCGGGTCTTGCGATGACAACTGCGCACCAAAGGCGTTTTGTTTCGTCTTCTACGTAAAGTGGGTCATTACCGCTTGCAGCCCATTGTTGCTCGAGATTGTGCACAACCCACCACCGGGGACAAAGAAGAACGAACCCTAAAGCGGCTAGGTAACCTCACTGTAGACCTCGTCACTGTTTGGCAAACGGGAGAGAGTAGCTCTGGACCTAATAAGCTACTTTCTCTCACACTCCGTTTCGCCGTAACTTGGCAGACGCCAAAGGCTACGGACCGAGCGAGCCAATCGGCACGTCGGTGGGGACACATGTGGCTCACTAGGTGTGCGAATGTGCTGTCAAAGACACAGGTGAGAGAGAGAAGAATGCTGCTTTTATACAAATTTCGAGTGACAAAGGGGACAAAGCAACGTCTGGGGCACACAGAAGAGGATCCGGATACGAGTTCCTCCTTCTACTTTTCTCCAACCGCTACACGTAAGCCACGTACGCTCTTGCCCCCATACTTTTGGTAAGGGCTATCAAGTGCCGATCCAAAATTATGGACGACTCGTGCTATGGACGACCTTTCTGGGAACGGAGGCATCCGTGTTAACGAGACACGACTGTACCAGCTGTTTGACTCAAACCGGTACTCCTGACAATTCCAGATGGGAATGTTGGGGTCTCCATTCCAAACAGCACAAAGGAACTCTCAGCTTTCATTTGGCTAACTAGAATGCTTTAAAAGAGACCGAGCAATCGAACGAGAAACAAACAAGCCGTGACCAGCGCTCGTAGAGCTGCGATATTCACCTGAAGACGTAGACTGCGTCTGACCGCTCAGTGCAATGTGCAGCTGTCCCAGAATCCAGGCCGAACAGTTCATTAAGCCTGTGTCCTTGGAGACGTTCAGGAGGCTGGTGAGCAACTCGGACGCCTGCTTCAGGCCCTTGGTTGTGCTCGCCGACGGCTCTTCCGTGCTCTGAAAGAGACAATGAACCGCGTGCGCTTTCCTCACAGTTCTTGGTCACTCTGGGTTTTGCTCAGTAAAGATCTAGTACTGTCAAGATCGGTTATAACAAAGTCAGTTAAAACGAAATAGCGGCTACAGCGAAGCGATCACGATTTCCCATTCCCGTTTGCACTTTTTCAATGCATTTTTGTATGTTTTTAGCGAAGAAAATTGAGCAACTCCCGCGAATATAGCGAAGAGAAATTTTGTGATAATTTTAAAATAGAATAAAATTTGGAAAGAGAAGCGGCTCCGATCTAGCAGAGGACGCGTGCACGGTAGCCTCGACCGCTTTCTGCAGGCTCGATAAACATGTGCCTGTGACAACCAGTGTTATCTTCTTTTTTTTCATGTTTTTTGTATGAATTTACGAGTTGATATGTAACGAAGAAGCGGATATAGCGAAGCGATTTCCGATTTCTGTTGACTTTGTTATAACTGGTCTCGACAGTAGTTCTCAAAGAGTCCAGGTACCTCGAGGTCCTTGAAAGAACATTAAGGATCTAGGAAGTAATGGGCTATGCTATAGACAGCCTAGAACAGGAGTCTCCAAACTTTTTGGCCAAAGGGCCGAATTAGGAATCTGTCACAGTCTCAAAAATCGTGGAAAAAGAGTAATTATAAAAAAATTTAAAAATAGATAAACCTAGGTAAGCATTTGAACCCAGATATTAATGTTGGAGTATTAAAGACCTCTAAGGCTTATAAATACTCAAATAACAATTTGAAATTTAATATTTAGCTTATTAGGACGTTATACAAGAATTGTCACCAAGGAAACTCATTAGGCATAAACCAAAGTGGATGGGAACTTCGGCCCATTCACGCAGTACGGAAGACAAATTATAGAACGATATAACTAGTTCTATCAATGTGCAGTAGTTGCGACAGAGGACACCAAGCGCAATGTACATGAGAATGCAAAGGAATTCTAACCTAGTTAGACAGACATGAAGCCGGGGACAAACAATAGCGACGCTGGTGATGAAAATGTTCAATAAATAGTATGGCGAAAGGACCCGCATTACGATGCAGTTTCTCTCATTCTTTTTGGTATCTTCGTTTGTACATATGAAGCACGTTGCAGTGCCATTTTTTATGCGCACTTCTTTCTGTGCCTGTAGCAGCGGGTCTGATGGGAGCAGTTGGAAGCACGGACCGGTCTGAAGACTTCTGCGGGACTGATCTGGCCCACGGGCCGAGCTTTGGACACCCCTGGCCTAGAGTGTTTCTCTCGGTGCATTTGTGCATTGCAGGAAGGCATGTCTCTACCCCCTTAGAAAAGCACGAAGCTGCTTACAGTTTAGCTGCATGTACAACTAAAAAGAAAAAATATTAGGTACAATTTAATTGAACAAAAACTAAACAACTCATCTGTATGTATAATAATGTGCACATATCTATAATTGTGTCAGGTCTGTAGAATGTCGAAAATACACATTCTGAAGTTGAACATAAATTATCATAAATGAAAGTATACAAATCAGAAACATGTGACACAATGAGAAGTAAAGAAGAGATGCATCCACAGAGACTGACCATAAGCAAAACTCGGCCTCCAGTCAGCAGGACACATAACCCCTTGATGGCTGCAAGCCGAGACAAAGTCGGCTGGCTCTGGAAATCAAAATATTTTGTCTGATGAATCGCTGCTACGCTCTCATAATGCTTTGGTGAAAATGTTTGGAATGTGCAATAAGTCATACTTACTGAGTGCTCCCCATAGGCCACTTAGTATCTAAATTCTCCTTAAGTGTTACCACAAAAATAACTAACACACCTATTGCATTCGCTAGATGACACCAGTGACAATAGTTAGAGGGGAAACTTCTTCCCCGCTCAGTCTTTACCGAAACTGACCTTGAACAAGAAACACATCAGTCAAAAATTTGAATATGCCGCTGCCACGTGAAAACTGCCTTTTATCGCTTATCACTTCAACTGCATTCGTTCAACATCTCTTGGCACACTTCATCCCCAAGCAACCATCATCGCACTGCCGGCATTACTACTGTGGAAAACTCTTCATTTGTGTTGTTTTTAAAGCAAAGCCGTAAAATCCTTCATTTGTGTCATTTTCGTGAGATATTACGTCGAAACACTATACTTCGTTATAAACTAATCAATCCACTATTCTACATCTCCTTTTGCATCGATCATTGTCATTAAGTTCGTATTCCCACTTTTTAAAACATCATCGTTCCCTGAAAATCGTTTGTCTTCTTTTATAAGCTAATTGCTAATTGATTTGAACCGGCTTCCCCTTTCACTGTAAACATTACCGATATTGTTTTGTTTAAGAATGCTCTTACTATGTGCACTTTGCAAATGTTCTTGTAAGCTCACTCTATTCTTTAACGTAGTATTATCTCCAGAGTATTCTTAATTAAAAAATAAATAAGGTTGACTCCAGCCCTACGAGCCTTTGATCAAAATTATAGAACACATGGGCGACGTTTTGTGCACACTACACAAATTGAAAAGCTGCACTCATACAGAATTATGACCAAAAACTTTAAAAACAAAAATTGTAATCATATGGTAGTAGTACTTTACCTCAGAAGCCACTACTGAAAGCCAGTGGCTCAGCAGAGAACTGTGCAAAATTTCGCCCTTGGAATGGTTCATCCCAACCATCGTGTGGACCAAGAGTCCCAGGGACATGGACGTTCCTGCGCACTGAAAGTGCACGAAAAAAAACTACAAACTCGCACAAAGGAGAAGAGGTCGGGGAAAGTGCGGCGCATAGAAACACGTCTTCGACTGATGTGTTCAGTACCCTGTACCACCTGTGCAGCAAATGTGACCTTCAAGTGGCAATGAATTACGCCACGAGGCCCGGCGTGTCACACTGTCGGACGTCGCGACTCTGGCAGTCGGTTGTGGGCGTTATGCCGAAAAGTATGAGCGGATGCAAGTGTCGCCTTCGTCAAGGAATGCAAACTCGTTGACGCCGGAGCTTCTGCGAACGGCGAAACAAAAGAGTGGCCTACTGCAGAACAATCATCTACCACAACCACCTCTAATGCTGTGCCCCTGTCAGTATCACAACAGGTGACGCGACACTTGTACGGCATCATTTGGAAGAAATCGAGAGACCAAAATGAGGGCATGGTCAACACCAGCCGGAGGCACATTCCTAGCACCACACTGAAACCAGCTAAGCATGCCACGAGTTAGCTGAAAAGAGCACCCACAATAGTAGTAGACAGAACCCCAGGATCTGGCAGGTGGGTTACTTCTGTCAACCTGAAGGAGTTGCTTCAAATATTCTGCACAATAGCCTTCAATGAAGGCACCTTCACCAAAGAATCTGACCAAAAGGTTTCTTTTCAATATCGGCGAGGTATATACCAATACACCATCGTGCAATCCGAACATCGCTCGCACACCTGAGGATGCTCCTGGCGCCGCTTCTCAAACCAGAGAAAAAGCTCCTCGACGTTCTCGATCGTCAAGAGCGTCGACGCTGCGCTGCAGATCAGGATGCTGGTGCAGAGGCAGTGAACCTGCACACCAGACGTCAACACTTAGCAGTTGAACGCATCATTGAGTCTATGCCTTTATTCGGGCAAATTTTTCGGGTGCCCAGCTTCCCTCCAAAATGTGAGCACTGCCGTTCCAGAAGGGGAGATATGAACACACATATTACACTTCCAAGTGGTATCGAGCAACTTCCCCACAAGGCTTAGTTTTATGGTTGAAACACACGAGGAGAGAATGAAGGTACAGGCTAGCTGGTAAAATATAGTGACAGCTCGACACCAAGATGAACGTGGAGAAAAATGGGTGAACCACAACACTAGCTTAGCTTAGGCTAAAGTAAAGTTAGCTTGGTGTAGCTAGGGTATGCTACACCGAGGCTGTGTTCCAAAATTTATTCAATCTTACTCCATGTTAAGGGTTTCGTACCTTAATGTACGGAAACCTACCCGCATCTGGCGTTTCTATCTGCGTTGTCACGCGACACAACCCGTTAGAGTAACTCGGATCCATTTGGACAAGATTCTAGAACACAGCCTCCAAGTGTACCTCTGTACAACAGTCTCGAGTATCAAGCTATCTTTACACGTAAAGTGAGGTAGAACACTACCATAAGCATAGCCAAAAGCTTAGCTACACCAAGTACAAATACCTACTGCACACGGGACGGCACCAGTCATGCGTGAACAAACCATCGCCACATTTTCCCCGTTTTCTCTTAAAAATTGAGCAGCTCCCTAAAAAAAAAAACTGTGGCAGAAAGTCCTCATTGCACATGCAACTTGCACTCTAGGAGTTTCATGCTCATCAATACCCTGCTCGAGTAGAATGCAAAAAGTGCAGACGTGGTCCGTGCCGACGGCATTGTGCAGTGTATGTAAGACTAACCCTCAGCTCCCTCAACATCTCCTCTTTCACTTGGAGTTATACAAAACAGAGAGTGCAGACACGAAATGGGAAGTACCTCGAACGAACAAGACCTCGAGTCCATGGTGTGGAGGAGCTCTGCAGAACTGGGCGACACGCCTTGAGGACCACATTCTTGAGGTCCTCGTCCCTCGCCTGGCTCTAGACCCGAAAGGCAGAGAGTGAGGCAGACAAGGTCGCCCACCCTGTAGAAGAGAGTTTACGGACACTGCGGGCTCTCGCCGATCCCCGCACGTTGCCCAGAATGCATCTCAACCCAGCCACGTTTGGCGTCCCGCTCCACCCGCGCACCTAAAGCAGTCCCGAAGTGACAAAACAGCCGCATCGCAGAAGCCAGAGCGCCGTGCTGTCGCGATCTCGGCGATTAGTCGCAGAGTTCCGGCACTCCGACTCCCTACCGCCGAAACTTCCGTGGACTGTCGCGCTGCGCCGAAGATCAACCCACAGCAGAAAGGGCGTCTGCCACACCCTCCACCGCCGCTGCGCTACTGCCGCCGGAATCGTGGCGGGACACGGCGCGACACTTCTGCGACGCCGTCAGGCAGAAATTGAGGGACCACCTTTGGGGACGCAGTAAGCGTACCAGTCGGAGACGTATTCCAGGAACCACGGTCCCAATACCGGTTGGACGACCTTCACCTCGGTTCGCTGTCCTCGCCTGCAAAGCAGGCCGCTGTCAGGTTCTTGGTCAGGTACGCCACGAGCCCTTTCCCTGAAACCAGAGTGAGACGGTGCTCTGGTCAGGAGCCGCAAGTACTTTGCGAGGTTTCGACATAAGCACCTCGCAACTCGGATTTCCTGAGTGATATTTTTGCCACCCAGTAGACGAAGAAATTCAAAAGAGGAAGTGTGCTGGGTCAGTAGCATGTCGAAAAGAAACGAAAAGAGACAGAGAATGTTGCCTTGACCAGTGTGCACCTCTTTAATCCTTTCCAACATGCCGTGACGGAAGAACAGCCACAGAAACATGGGTCCTCAAACTGGATTCCTAGGAACCCTAAGGTTCCCCAGAGCACCCTCAGGGAGTTCCCCGAGCTTCCACATTTTTTCGACTGTCTCCGTCTTATGTAAAGCAATTTTCCCATATAAGCAATATTTTAGAGATGTGAACCACCCACTCATACTAAATACATACAGCACAAATAAAGGAAAGGACATGAAGAAGACAGGACAGTGCTGCCCTGTCTTTTTTATGTCCCTCTTCTGTACTATCTTACACATTATACAGTAAACTTTCAGTTAATTCGACTCTCGACGGGACCTTGAAATTTGGTCGAATTATCCGAATGATTGAATTAAAAAAAGGACAGAAAAACGGTTAAAATTAAACTTCCCTTTATTGTCCAAAGTACTCACGGATGGTCTGATGCAGTCTGCGCTTAAAACGCGTGTCCAAAAGCATGCTTCGGACAGCAACGTAACTAAACGTCACGTCCCCAAAGAATCGGCACTCACAAAAAAAAAAAAAAAACAAAAACAGAAAAAAAGTAAGTTTTACGAGCCACACATTGGCTCCAGGCCGAAGTCTGCTAGGCGACAAAAAAAAAAAAAAAAAAAAGGAAAACAGAATTTCGGTTTCCGTACGCGTAAGATGGACCGCACACGATGCTACAGAAAAACGCTTTGAGAGTGCGCGCTGTCTCCGTGCCCGACCACTTGTTATGTTCTACGTGCTACTTTACGCCAGAGTGGTTGCACTGGTGCCATTCGCTACGGTCCATCTCAACGGCGTAGAGGAGCAGGTGCATATTTCCGCACGTCCGGCTTTGCAAGAAAGGGCCCGTGTTTCGCCATACGTTGGTGGTTTTTCTGCCGTGGTGCCGTGCAATGTGAGCTCCGCGCGCATTTACTCGGGACGAATTATCCGATAGGGAGTCCTCCCGAGTTCGAACTATCAGAACTTTTCCTCCCATAAAATGTATGGGCGCTCGCCGGGACTTTTGAACACGATCGAATTAAACGAAAAGTCGAATTAACCGAGGTCGAACTAACGAAAGTTTACTGTAGTGATTATTCTTCAATGGAAACAGAATTTTTAGAAGAGTGCAAACTGCTAGCTGAGTGCTGTCTTCGCTAAGTGTCTCTCGAGTTCGGCGGACATTAGCTAAGGATATAATTGTCATGCTAAGTAGGCCAATTAACTAAAATCTGTTAATTGACTTTTTAATTATTGGCTTTACGGGTCATGTTGCGATTGCGGAGTTGACGGCAATTACAATTAGAGGCCAGACCAATTAAAAGAATTTGCAAAATTTTATTAGTTTTTGAGATACTAATAAATCGATTTTCACATTATTTAGCACCATTTACAAATTGGCTGCAAGCCCTGGCCACAATGATGCTGTGAAGAGTGACCACGCTACCCTCCAAGCGTCATCGTGGACAGAACTCGCGGAGCGCTTTTAGCACGCAATTTTCAAATACGGCTAAAAAACATAACTGATCTCAAACACTAATAAACCTACAAACATTCATTTAATTTGTCTGGCCTCCAACAGCACTTGCCATCAATTCCGCAAATTGCAACATGACCCATAAAACCAAAAGTTAATCGACAGATTTCAGCTGATTAGCCAACTTACCGTGACAACCATTGCCTCGGCTAATGTCTGCCGAACTCGAGAAATGCCCGGCGAAGACGGCGTTCAGCCAGCAGCTTGCACTTTTTCTTAAAGATTTTGTCTCCATTAAAACGTGCCACCCAGTATATTTAGTATGCTGAACCTAATGGTACGCACCTTAATATTTTACCACCCACCGATGCGTAACTAGTATGGGCCAATATCGCTCCCTAGTATGCGAATTCGTGTCTAGAAGGCACGGAGCCACTCACCCCGGTCCCTTCGGAGGTCTCGAGAATGCCCTCCCTGGCAGCGGCTTGAACGAAGGAGCCGAGGCCTATGCCGACGAAGAGCTGGGTGGTCTTGGACTGCTCAGTGTTCAGGTGGTTCATCATCTGCTCGAGCAGCAAGGACAGGGCCTTGGGGTCCTTCTGGTGCAGGTAAGGCAGGATCCAGCGCGTGCTTACGGCCGCACACCCGCGCAGCAAAGACGCCGCGCTTGAACCTGCCTTGGTCGAGTTCTGAAAATAAATTTGAAAAAAGTTGCCCTTTATTTTTTTAACTGCAACAACACAGCAACGGCCAGTGCTCCTCCAGCCATTACGGGCAGCTTCCCCATTTACTTGCTGAAACCTATTTTACATCATAGCTCATGTTGCAGAAGTCTTACTGCACATACTACTCTACTTATCTTTTCTTAATGGTGTACCCTATTATGCTATTATGCCCAAAACAACACGAACGAAAACGAAGAAAGAACTGGACAGGACGCAGCGTAACTTTCAACTGAATGGTTTATTTCGATGACATACTTTTAAAAATATAAAAACAGGCACACTCGACAGAAGACTTCGTTTTCATCAGTGTTGTTTTGGCGTATTACACCATGATGCAAAACCAACTAGCCCAACTAGCCATCCTTATCGTTTCCTTTCGACAGAACGCCACTATGGCAGTTTTTGTCGTTTCCTTTGCCGAAACTCATTTTTCATCTTTTCGTTTTGATGGGATGCCGTTATGGCAGTTCTACTGTTTACTTGATGAAAGCCTATTTTTCATCCGTTTGTTTCGATTGAATGCCGTCACGGCAGTTTTACCAATCCTGTGTTTAAAATTATTTTTTAGTAGTAGCGGAAGTTGCAAGAGTCTTGCTACGCTTATTTTTCTGTTTTGACAAAAGAACATTGACGGGAGTTTTTCATTACCACAAGTCATTCTACTAAAGAAACTGACACTTAAAAAGCTGTGGAACAAAGCAAGAGTCTGCAGGGTGACGGCAATCCTCAACTTGCTCGGCTATGTCGCATACGCGACGAGCCTAGCGGTGATCCGAGAATATTCCTCGCCTTGAAGATCCACTCAAACATGTTCCCACGGTAGTCTAGCTTGTCGTTCAGGCAGGCGGACACAATCTCCAAGCCGGCATTGGTCCAATCCGTCGGACTGACGTGGTCGGATGCGTGCAAAGCGTGCTGCTTAGAGGCTGTGTCGAGTCCGTTGTAATACTCCATCACCGTGACCAGCAATGCTGAGAGAGCCAGCAGAGCATTGCCTTGCAGAGAAGCTCGGCCTCTGAAAGAGGAGGAGGAGTTCCATCAGCTCCGGCAGTACCTATGTGCCATAGCACTACAGCTGAACAGCTGCTACACTGCATTCTCAATGCTATCAAGGTAAAAGAACTGTAGAAAAATCTCCAATACGTATTAGGTGAAATTAGTTCTCATGTTAGCCGTAATGTTGCTAAAGGCCCCAAGAGAGACAATCCTCGCCCTTCAGTCAGACCAGGGAACGCCCTGGAGCGTCGTCGCCAGGTGGCTCCGGTCAGCTGCGCCCAAAAGCAACGGGAGAGGCACCTTGGGGTTGCCAAGGTAGCCGCTAATGAGCGATTATTGAGTTGCCTGAAAAAGTGTCAACACGGGACGTAATTATTATCTGGCCCCTAGTCGCCCCAACAGCCTTGGAACACTTCTGGACAAAGGAGGGGGCTTTGCGTCCTCTCCCCAGCTTCGGGCGTTTATGGGATTACTATCCCCTTAGCGCACAAAAAGCAAGATGCCTGCACTTGTGGACAATTATATCTTTGCCCTATCCGGACTTCGATGGCGCCGGTAACCGACGAGATTGACCGGCGACAGAGTGACCAAGGACGTTTGGCCTCTCGGTGTGCATGACGCGAGTGGCGGTGTGTGAGGGGGGGTGGAGCGTGCTCTGGACATTACGAACAATGGCCCCACTGCTTTGGTTGAGGCCTTGACCATGGGGATTCTCTGCAAGGGATATGGGGAAATGCGACGTCATAAAAGGAGCAGCAGGTGGCTGCTAGCGTGTGTTCTCTGGCGTTCTCGACCGTTTTCAATCGCTCTCCAGTTGATGTTGAACCTGTCAATAGGTACATAAACAGTTATACGAGACACCCCTCCTGCTCCCTGGTCCTTCACGATTCCGGCTTCCAGATGAGGTCTTGCCCTAGCTCGGCTCCCTGCTGCACACCAAGTCGTGGACAACCACTCGGTCGAAACAAAACTTACTTGAAATTGGATAATTTGTACTTGTCAACCTGTTTGTGATACCAGTATATTGTAATTTGTATATATTATGTGGGTATTTTGTGCAATATCAGTTGGGTTCTTGAGGTCAAACATGGCAGTTACATGATGGCATTATCTTCGTTATAATGGCATTATCCTCATTATGATGGAATTGGGGCATTATTTTCGTCCTTTGTTAGAGTGCCCCTTCATCATTCAAACAGGCAGGCCCAAACCACATACCATTTAAGGGTGTCTCTCAGTAGTTTTATTATTACCTGTTAGCACAAAAGTCTGCCATGTGGCCCATATACGCTCCGTGCGGGAACTATAGGGGGTGCTTTGAAAAACGTGCGTAGCGTCGCTAGCGGAGGGAGCTGGCATTCGACAGTGAGGCGCGTTCAGCAGCCTGCGGCGCCACTTTCGCATGTGAAGCTGTGGCGGCGGAAGCGCGCACAGACGGAACTTTTGGTTTTTGAGCAGATACATTGAGGGTGACATTGCATGAGTGCTGGGCAGACCTGAGAAAGGCATCTAGCTGTTCTCCGCTTCTTATATATTGAGTTTGAGTCGTTATTATGGGTAATTTCTCTAGTTGCGGTCGAAAAAAGGGGTTTGAGCAATTTTCCGAAAAGCAAGATGGCCGCCACCATAATTGCTCTCCGTGGGAAATTTGTTTTGCTTGTCGCTGTAAACGATAGGACTGCTTGGACGATGATATTTGGAGGCGAGTGAGATGTTCACTAAATTTGTGCCCGAAGTGTGCCAAGTTTCAGTTAAGACAGCAGGCGGGAAAGTTATGTTTCGAACGAATAAAGAATAAAGCTATACGGGATATTCGATATTGGACACAAAATGCTGTGTTATAACTGGGGTTCAGAGTTTTCGGTTTAAACCGATAAAAATCGATAAAAGTACGCCGAATCCATTTTCAGTAATTCGGTTTTAAACCGAAAAAAGGTCAGATTTAAGGTTCGGCGTTTTCAGTTGATAATAAAACCAATAAAATAAGCCGAATCCATTCTCTAAAATTCTGTTTTAACCGAAAATGGTCCGTTTTTTATGGTGGCATCGAAATGGGCGTAGGGAGCGTGGGGAGGGGAGAGAGGGCATTGCAAGGTTCGATATTGTGTGACCTCTTCGTGATTGCCCTCTTCAAAGAAGTCTTGGGTTGTCTTTCGCGGGACATTTGTGTCCTTTCTGGGATCGGGCTTAATGTGTCAAGTGCCTGGTCCTAAAAAAAAAAAGTTCGGGTGTGGGCTAGTATAAAGTTTTAGCTTTATGCAAGATCTGCAGCCAGGTATAGTGAGTACACGAAATATGTTGTGCTTCAAAACGTCGTACCGCGTCTCTTCTGGTAGTCACATTTGGTTGATTGGCCGATTTTGGATCAGGCAGCGCTTCACCTCTTCAGCCTGTCAGTGTCCAGTGTTAGCGTTGAGAGGGCCTTCTCGAAGCCCAGGGTCATTAACAGGAAAGAATGAGCATGGATCAACGAGGAGAAACTGGGAAAATACAGATGTGTTTACTATAATAAGATCACGTAATCCTGATGTACAGAAGGTGAAGTTCCATGATTTTTGGGCACTGACTTCATTATACTTGTTTGTTTTTTTTTCTGCAGTTGCACACAATTGCTAGTAATGTGTCAATTGCTAGTAATGTGCAAAAGTAATGTTTTTTTGTTGTTTTTTTTTCAATGTATTTGTGCCGTTATTTCTTGAGGGATCACAAATATCAGAGCTAAAAGGTTCATCTGATCCAGTGTCCAATAATATTTCTTTCATATTCACAGAAAAAAAAAAAACGGTAATCATTTGTAAACATAATTATACACCAAAGAAAAAAAAGAAAATTGAATCTTAAAATAAACACCGAAAAAAGTACGCCGAATTTTTAGAAAACAAAAACCGAAAACGCGGAACTCTAGTTATAACCGGGCTGTGCGAAGTGCAGATTAGGACGCACAGGTTCTTGGACATGACCGTAACTGGACACAACACTTATAGTACCAAAAATAGGTGGCATAGGGAAACCAGGTGGAAATTTGGTTTGGGCAGCGCAACTAAATGGAAACCGGTTTTGACCGTGAAAGAGCTGCCAAGAGAATACCACTCGTCGTGGGAAATGGAGACTTTACAGGTAGGAAGGGACTAGTGGACTGTACTTCCAATTGAAAAAAACTTTACGAAAGGTGGTTCCCAAGCCGAGAGAAACAAAGTTGTCGGCCAACAGACGGTTCCTGGCCGGTCAAAGGCCTTTGCAGTCAGCTGTTGTTTAATAACCTGGTTGTGCGAGGAGCTGATTTTCTACACGCGAGTACTTTGGCATGACCGTAACTTGACACAACACTTGTTATACCAAAAAAAGGTGGCATAGTGAAACCAGGTGAAAATTTAGATTGGGCAGCGCAACTAAATGGAAACCGGTTTTGACCGTCAAAGGCTGTCAAGAGGATACCACTCATTGTGGGAGGTGCACACTTTACAACGGACCAGTGGACGCTACTTCCAGTTCAAACAACTTTGCAATACGTGGCTCGAAAGCTGAGAAAACAAATTGTTGTCTATAGGACTTGGGGTGTCAGCGTTTCCACATCCAAAAAGAGGCTGACCAATAAGAAAGGCACACCACATAAACTTTCATACTCAAGCGTCGATTGACCAGTGATTCCAAGTTTCATTGTAGTTTTCCTTAGATTCATAATGGTCACTTTTTGTACCGTCCAAATCTTTCTGCATGAAGTACAGGCTGTATGCCATACTGTTCCGGAAATATCATTGACACGTACGATGGGGACAGAAACTTTTTTGAACGGCATTCCTGCAACGAAATTCCGCACTGCATACCTGCGAGTGTGGGATGGCATTTCAGTTCATCCCATCGGTGCTAAGATATGCAGGCATTACTGGTGCGAAACAAACGCAGAGCGCGAAGTGACAGTGTAGAATATGTCAGCTGTGCCGACACAGTGGCAAGCATGATCGGGAGACCAAATGTTTCGCGTCGTACGGCACGGGTCCATTGTTGTCGCTGTCCCACAAAACATTGGCGAGGTGAAAAACTGTGAAACTCTGTCCCCGCAAGATACGACGCATAACTATTGGAGCACTTAATGATGCAGCAGTTCATGCTGTCAACCCAGCGCAACCGCACCGCTCCGACTTCAATGCGTACCAATGTATGCGACGTGGTTTCGTTTCACTGGGGTTCTCGCCTACCTTCGGTAACTGCTGCGCGGCGGCACGCCGGTCGTGTCACACGGAGTGTATAGTAGGCATCACAGTACTTAATGCTACACAGGGCACCCCATGAACCAGTAAATTTAGACTGCTCTTTTTTCTCTAGAATAGGCTTGAAATAATTCAAACTTGAATATTTTGTACCTCTGGTTAATTCAAACAAACTTCAAGATTTGGGTTGTCCTGCTACGCTTGAATTTATTTATAAGCCGCTTATTTGCACGGCGTTTTCGTGGAATTCATACTTTCTGTTTCCACACAACCGCGTTGAGCACACTTTATTTTGAGCAACGGTACACTGCAGAAAAGCAACACCTGCAGAGCTCATTTCCGCGGGTGTTGCTTTTCCACAGTGCACCTGGTGATCGGTAAGAAGTGCACTTGAGGGGGACACTACCTGGGCATGTCTACTTTTATGCTGCTCACTCAATCGGCGTGAAATTTGCAGGTGGTGTTTGTAGCCATATAAAAGGAGGGCATGCAAAATTTCAGCCCTGTGAACCAATTTTATAAGGTACTCCGTAAAATTCAAGCAAGCGCCCCCACCGAGCAAGAGCCCCCCGCCAGCTTCGCTAATTTCACATTCCGCGCCGTTCCGGGAAAGCGCCCCCTCCCCGCTCCGCGCCGTATCACCAAAGCCGGTATCACGCACCGCGCTGACCACGCCTTGAGCAACACTGGCCTGTGAAGCTTGGCCCAAAAATCCAATCCAATCCTACTTTGCAGCTCCGATCGGCCCCGTCACTACGCAGCATTGTCGCTTTGTTTTGGGGTGCCAGGTCGGCTATGCATTCTTACACAGTGGCAAAGGAAATCCGAGGTCGTCCAATGGCATTGTGAGAACGGGAAAGACGTACACCAGACGTCTCGACACATCAAGCTCGACCGGATACGGGAATGGGGCAAGAGGTACGACAATTGCTACAGTCAAACTACGGAAAGCCAAAGTTCGTCAAAGCTAAGTAACGACGCGCCCAGTGTTCAGTGAATATGTGGACGACGTGCTCTTTTAATATCTGGAGCGCGAAAGAAGTGCAGAATGAGCCATTAGCAACCGGCTTCTTTCTGAAGAGGCTGTCAAAATAGCCAACGGCGTGCAGTTAGGAAACATCGCGGAATGCTGCAAACTTTTTCTTGCGGCCGACTTTGAGGAGTCTTGATGGTTTTGAAAGAGATTAGCGATAACAGTGACAAATCTTTGGCCTAATAAAGTCTATGTTCTCGGAGATAAATAAAACATTAAATGTGTGCACTGTGCTTTTTTTCTTTTTTCTGGCAAAAAAATTTTGTCGTCGCCATTTTGAATTTTGGTGCCGTTCCGGGATAGCGCTTTGGCGCCCCCCCCCTTTGCAGGCAATTTGGACTTGCGTGCAGGGGCCGCTACTCGACGAATTTTACGGTATACCCCCAAAACGTAGCTTTGTATGGAATCCGCTCAATCAATCTATCGTTGAGAAACGGTGTTGATCACCACATACCTTTCTGGTGGAATGCATACTGGAATACTTGTTGCCGGTTACTATAAAAGAAATTTTTAAAATATGCATTTTTCAAATAAAAAAAAATTTATGTTTTTTTTTTTACATTAGCCAAGTTTTGCAAATTACAATTTTTCATAATAAAAGAACACGAAATTGTAAAATCAAAGTTCATGGTAACCGGCTCGATAAAGTTTCGGCATATAATCTGCAGATATTAGAGTCTCTTTCGTGTAGTTTCATACTGAAACAATAGTTTTATTAAGGTGGGATTTGCTGCCAAAAGTGAAGCTGAGATAAATGCACTTGAAGTTTCAACATGACGTTTTAAAATTTTCTTTTGCAGTGTTAAATGTCAGAAATTCTTTCCAGCAGTGTGGGGATGTCTTCCTCCGACTTCTTCTGATATACTGACATTGCTTTCAGCTATTTTTACTTGTGGATGACAGAGGTGCTACGCAGTGCAGCACACCTCACCAACATATAAAAAATAATTATTTTTGACATTTTTTGTCAGTGCACATTGACAAGACTTTGTGAGAGTGTTCCTTGCTATCCTTGCATGCCGAAACTCTGCAGTTCTGAATATGCATTTTTATGTGAGAAAGGTGCAATTCAAGGTAGTTGTCTCCCCTTAATGGAGCCAAAGGGGGTATACATGAGTGATGAAAACGGGCGCCGCGAGGAGGTTTCCACAGCAACTTGCATAGATCCCATGATGTGGCGGCATGGAATGCGGAGTGCAAGTTTGTCTGCTTATTGCACAAGGGTTGCGATGATGTCAGAACGCTGAGCACTTATTGGCTGATTGTAAAAAATAGTGGGTAGACCTCGAGGCATCTAGAATTGAGGTCTACCCACTATCATTTCAATCAAAGCCAATCAGAGCTCGGCGTCACTCTGACGTCACCGCAACTCCTGCACAAGGAGCAGACGACCTGCACCACATGGGTCACATCACAGCGTCTGTGCAAGTTGCTATGAAAACTGCCACGCAATGGCCGTTTTCATCGCTCGTGTGTCCCCCGCTTAACAGTCCACAACGAACAACTTTTTAAAGCGACAGCCTTAAGAGCGACACTTTGCAGGGATCTCAGTGTCTGTGTTTGTTGTCTGTCGTCACAGCGGAGACGGAAAAACTCCCTTCTCCCCTCGTGGCACGAGAAGAGAGAAGTCGGGCATTCCGGCGTCCCCATTGTCCACGCCACGCAAGGAGGGTTAAGCTCATGCATCCCACTCTCCGCTCGTCGCTGAACGTCATTGTTACCCGCTCCCCTCGACGCTCAACAACGCCGGAAAAACCTGCGCCTTCGCCTGTGTCGTCACTGCCGCAGACTTTTGCGCCGCCGCGCCAAGGCCATACTTCGTCCCCGGGAGCAAGCGCAGAGGGAACGGCCGGCTTCTGTGGCCCCCGCAGGCGAGCGCCTTCGACGCGGCCAACCGGCAACAGGCGTTTCACAGATTTTCTGCTTTGCTGATCCCGTGCTCTGTGCCACGACAACTCATCGTAACCGGCGACATCAACATTGACCTCGGCGGCCGCAAGAGCGAGTGGTCCCGCAGCTTCGTCGCAGCGGAATCGGGCCTCTGCATGGTGTCCAATGTCGACGCACCGACGACGCACGCTGGCACCTCCATCGACCACGTGCTCACAAAGAACGTTGACCCGTGCATCCCGTGTCTCGCCCTGCCCAGCTACCTCACTGATCACCGAGCACTTGTGGCAGTCGTCGGTGGCGTCCACGACGCCAACCACGACGCCAAAGTGCGCTGACCGCTTTGCACCTCCGTCCTTGGGTACGTGATGACACCGTTTTGCCCACATTGCGCGACTGTGCTACGACTATTGCTTTTACATTTTTCGCACATTGCGGACAAAAAAGGCTGCCTTTTTATTCCGGATAAACAAACTTAATTTTGTTTTGAGGTGTCAAATGCTGTTTAAACTGTCCACAATAAACACCTTTTTTAAGGGGTGGATAAACTTATGTTATCCATTTCACCAATGTTTCATATGTGGCACACCTGCTTAGGATTAGTAGGCCTGTGTCGAAGAAGTCATCAAATATCTGCTTTGTATGTGTAGCAATCCATACAGCAAATCATAATTTTATCTTGCATCATATTTTTGTAAATTTTTGATAATTAAAACTTCCTAGGATTCAAACAAAACTCGTGGCCTCCTGGAGTTTGAATTAATGAGACCCCACTGTAGTTGACTGTTTAAGATTGAGTTTGGATTGAAACGACTGAGGAAACAGCAAAAGGGACTCACATGCAGCTTTTCCTGATAGCATCAGTCAACATATCCCTTGCCCTGAAAGGAAAGCAGGCATATAAGCCAAGGGTTACTGTAGGTGAATCTCAGGGTTACTATGGATGAATCGAGCTGTTCCAGTTCAAGACTCTCTATACCTACAGAGAACTGCTAACAATGACACCAAGGTGATGTCAGTCCAGTAAAAAGCTCATATTTAAGCTAAAAAAATATATATATATATATATTTTTTTTTTCTAGCTCTATTCAACATTTTTACAGTTGCCGACCGATTTTTCGAACTCCGCAGGGACCGAAGAAACGTCTGAATAATAGAGCAGTCCAAAATCAACAGATTAAAAGACTTGGCTTTATAAAAGCCAGTCAATAGTGCCCAGGTTGCGCCTTTGCTTGCTTTTAGCCACTTTCTATTAGCTTAAGAATCGCTCCTCTCTTTTCTAGTGTTATGGTTGAGTACTTTCCGCACTTCTTAGCAACACTTCACGGCAGCTCCAAGCCAGCGTAGTCTAAAAATGTGATTCACCGAGACAAGAAGTGCAAGTCCCGTAAGTCCACGACTGCAGAATGGCGAATAAACAAAGCAAAATGGCAACAATGATAATGATAATGATGTGCAGCTAGAGAAAAAGAAAGTGTTTCTTCAATAATCCTTTAGTTGTCAGAAAGCATTCATCCCGTCCACTTCTACTCGTCTTTGTGTTTGTTCCGCACTTTTCTGGAATTACTCTTGATCCTCTTCAATAGTTCTTCACAGAGATAGCACTTGAAAACATTCACGAACATGGAGAGCCACCTTGCACTGTTCATATCTCCATGTTGCTTCACCTCGTTTCTGTTGCTGGTGCATACTCTGAATGCATGCTCAGGTTCTTCTTCTCAGTGGGTGTGATGCGCAAAATGCCTACCGTGAAAATCCCGAGAAATGCCCCACCCCCGAAAAGATAGCCCACCCCTATTTTTGGCTTGATTTGCTATATTCTTTAAACACCGAAAGATGGCCCACTCTTAGTAATAGTAGTGTTGGGATCAATGATGGCTCTGTGTAAATGCGGCTACATTGGCTATGGCGGGATATAAGCAAACGTTGCTGACAGGGAAGTACAGTCATGTTTGCTTCGTTGCCCCTCGCCACTATGACAAGCTTGGAAAGGACACAACCTAAAAATAGCAATTTTTTCAAAACTTTTCTTGATTGTGCTGTGAAAATTAGCCCACCTCATATTTTTACCTGATTTGCTCTTGATGTTAGGTGGGATTTCACCGTACCATAATATCTCGAGTCATTGCCCATCCTGGAGTCATTGGCCACCCCACTTTTTAGGCGAATATCGATTTCCAAAAAACACAGAGCGACCACCCACCCACACAACACGGACTCCACAATCTGATCGCGAATGTTCATCCTACCCTTGACATAAACAGTGCAAATAATTTACTGTAAGGAAGAGACAACAGGAAGGAAAGAGCGCTGACTCACAACTGAGGCTTTAATAATGAGGTGTTGTGTGTTGGCTGTTTAAGTCAAGATGTCTATCCAACTCGTCCAGCAACTCATTTTGGTTCATCCTACCCAAATGACGCGGCCACAGACCTTACAGTTGGAGGACGTTCATGACAAAGTAAAACGAAGAAGGGAAAACACTTCTTTCCCTATGCATTTCCTCCACACTCTCAAGGCGACATTAAAGTCGTAGTACCTGCATGCAAAAAAACAAACAAAAAAAAATGATGAAGACAACAGTATGAAACCTTGTTTTGCTTACAGAAAGTTTGCTTGGAAGTCGGAAAGATAACACCAGCAGTAACCCATTCAGGGATGGCGAGGTCAGCAAACGTCCCATATTCTGGACTGTAACCGTGGAGTGTAAGGTCAAAGGCCGTCTCCACCAAAGTAAGGTCACCGCGAACCTGCTCTGTCTCCCGGAATGTCACGACCGCACTTGGTAAAGTTGTGCAATGTTTGAGACAAAGCCAACAGGTAACAAAGCTCTGCTGGGACCTCGAGCACAGAGGTTTGTAGAGCGTCCCATCTCGAGCTCAGGGTTTCCGGATGCGTCCACGCCACACAGCAACGCCGCCTCAACCCGCGTTGATAGCACGCGCGTGCACAGACGCATGCATGTATGCACCAAACGAGAAAGTTATGCAAGAGCATGCTCCTTGTGGTTGACAAGGCGCCCGACTTGGCCCGACGCCATAGTGATTTCCCGACGCGATCGCCAACTTTTCCACTACCCCAGTATCGCCTTCATCGCTTCTTTAGTCTGCTCGCTCGCTTATTGCGCCTAGTTAATTTTTATATTTTCTTGTTGACTTTTAAATTTTCTTTTTATTAACTAAGATAACATGGTGGTGGTAGAAACGTGCTTTCACGGAACAGACGTTTGCGCATGTATGCCGATCGGCGGTGTTCATCGCGCTGTAAGCAAGCAATGGACTTTGCGAAGAGTAAAACAATCTTTCACAAGCATTTCTCACATAAAACAATGAAACTAATTCAAGTTTTGAGTCTAATGTATTTCTTGCGCAGCCGCGCTCGATACATACAAAGAAACGGGCGTTTTTTAAGCTTTTTCTAAACTTTTTTGTGCTTACCTATTGAGACATGGCCCACCCTACTTCTTTGATGGATATTTCAGACAACAGGAAGGTGAGCAATGACTCGGGATATTACAATAAGCATTCAACACTTAAAAAAAAAAAAAAAGATTTTGTATTTCTTCGTTGGCTAAACGGACCTCGGCGCCGAAGACATGTTGTTTTGGCGCAAACGCTTACGAGCGCGTGCTTCTTTTACAGCGATAGCAGTTAGTGGGACACTTCGCGGTTTCGCGCCATTGACAGCACTTCACATGGACGCGAGCCATTTTCGGTACTTCACCAAAAAATTCCACGGGCCGCTGAGAACAAGATAACAAGCAAGCAGGATAACATGCATGGTCATGCATGGTAGCAAGGTAATGTGCATGGTCAGTAAAACTGTCCCTGCCACTCAACCTGGCGAAGCACAGGGATAGGTGCCCATCTGACTCAGAATTAGCACAAACAACAATTCTCGGGAGATACGCAGATAAAACTGCCTTAGAATTTCACGATGCATTCTGTATCGGAAACCAAGGGGAAAGCAAGTGCATTAGTGCCCCATCAATTCAAATGACAGATGCAGAGCTTTATTTTCTAAACGAATAGCCAGACAGATGGTATTAATAATATGTTTGTTTAAATAAACCTTCATTTGAGAGTGCACTTAGTCTTGTCTAATTCCATGTCCCCATTTATTCGGCACTCTTCGTTTAGCATGTGTGACTATTTGTGCCGAAGTGAAGTATGAAAACACGCCCCCCTCTTACGCGGACAGCTGAAATGCTCTCTACTTAATACACCCTCGTTAGTTCCAAAATGCTATGGAATTTTTGTGCGGTATGTTACTTAGTTTGGTGTGAAACACCTATGCGGACTCTATGGTGTGTGCTCACACCTTTACCATTCATTCAGTCCGCCTTCTCCGAAAATGACACCTTAGCGGCTCTGACGTCACACCTCAGCTGTCGCTGTGTGTCACCTTTTGGATTGCGTAAGTGTTTACAATTTTTCTTTTTCTTGGCTGAATGGGGCGTTTTTTGTTTTTTAATGCGAAAGCATTAACTGTCTTATGGAGTGAACAGATGTCATCAGCTTTTGAAGCCGCGTCCAACGGCCCTTTCCCCTGTCCCAATGGAGCAAAGCCTGTCGACTGTAGCAGAAATCTGATGGATAGGCTCCCATTGGCTGGCGCGCATCATAGTTTCAAGGAACAAGGCTCCCATTGGCTCTCGCACGGCGTAGTTCCAAGGAACGCCACCAGAGAAGCCCTCTCCATGGCGGCGCAGCGCACGCAGCGGCCCGGCCGCCGTTAAGAGGTGCGGGCCTGGCAGCAGAGCCCGCTCGGGCAAACTTCGCAAAGGCTGCACGGCCGAGCTCAGCGCGGTGCAGCCACTTCACGAGAGCACGCGCTCAGCCGTCAGCCGCTACCTCGGTAGTAGCGAAACGTGGCCGTCCACGCCAGTACACCGCAGACGAACTAAGAGAGCAGAAGGACGGCATTCATGTTTTCGCATTCACAACTCATAAGAAGTGCTTAGGTGTCCTCGGAATTTTTTTTCCGTTAAACAGCAATACAATTGAGCAAACAAGCCAAGGTAAATGGAGCAAAGGGGGTGGTTCTGCCACCTGACTGAGAGCGTGCTAAACAAGCACCGAAGCCGAAACACGAGTCGCATGCGTGGTCGGGCTTTATGGTCCGTAAAGGGTGGCACGAGTGACGCTCGTTATTAGGAGGCAAGGGGTTAAAATAGATTTTTAAAAAATGCTGCAGCACTAACTCAGTGCTGACTTTGCGCTCAACCCCACTTTTTCTTGCTCACACACACAATGCCGTGCTAACTCAGTCCCGAGTTAGTGCCAACAGTAGTGCTGACAGTAGTGCTTTGCATTATCTAGCGCTAAGATGCATATGTGAACTGGCCTTTATGCTCTCAACAGAAAGTGAAGGGAAAACTAATTTTTCCCTGCGTCCCACCCCTGTTTGCGGCGGAGGAAAACCGATATTGACTTGAGCGTACCAGAGCCAGCACGTGCCAAGACGGGCCGCGACCTCTTCTGCAGTGCCGGGCAGTTTCCCGTGGGACCGCAGGTACTCCAGCTCCGCCCTGCGGCTTTCCTCTGCTGCCCTGAACGCACGCTCCATAAAGAGGCACCACGCCGAAGGGACCAGCAAAGACCGGTACCAGTCGTTCGCATCCAGGGGAACGTCCTGCAAGGCATAATAACCGAACCGCCGCTTTGTTACGGCGTGTCCAATTTTTCAGAGTTTATTTCTTGAAGCACTGGCATACCGAAGAGATCACAAGATAGTTGTGATGTCTTTAACGAGACCTCGAGTTTATGAATTTTGTTTACCTTGATCAGGGTGTTGAACCGAAAACCGAACCGAACCAAAAACCGGAACCGAACCGTTATTATTAGGCAAACCAGAACAGAATCTGAACCCAAATCTTCGCCGCCATCTTGGAGCTGAACCAAAAAAAAAATATAAAAGTAATCGGTTAAAAACGGTTCACAGTAATTTTTTATTATTATTTTTTTGTTAATATTACGCACTAAATATTTGAGAAGCAAAAATTGGCAGCTGTATTTTTATGTATTGATCAAATCGCCATATGCAGAATTGCAATGTATAAGAAATTGTGGGTTTTCGTGACGGTTTTTGTACTGGCACTATGATTAATCATGTGTCGTCACGTGTTCATGTGACGTCACGGTGTCAAGACATGCTGTCAAGTAATGTCACGTCACGTGGACCCCGTTACATCACCTGACTCACTGTGTCAAGTCGATTCAAATTGAGGACGTCACTAGATTCATTAGCTTTGCGACACCGTGATGTCACATGACATCCTGACTTTGCACCACGAATCACGCGACATCGGGATGTACTCAATTGTAATAAACCCGAGTCCAGCGCTCGGGTTCATGGCAATCGGCCCCTGCAAACATTCGGATAATGAAACATCTACACGTAAAATATTACGACACAGTTCCACCTAAAAATTTATTAAACAGGCCAATGAAGTCGGAGCAGCTCCACGGTCACCAAAATCCGCCCAACCTATCAGGCAACGCACGGAGAAGCGCAGTCAATGTTGTTGTGTGGACACAGCCAACACTGTGCGGAACGTTAACAACTGGAAGAATTGTTTTGTTTGTTTCTTACTTTTTGAGGCGCAGAGCGCAAGGGCGAGAGAGAAAAAAATTACACCATCTTCCCGAAAGGAACCATGGGGTGATGCGGAGCATCGCGGATCGTAATTAATTTATTCCCTTCTTGACTGATTTCTTTTGGCCGGCCGGATATGGGCTGCGGCGGACGCGAGCGGCCGAGAAACGCTAGCAGACGACAGCCGCAGAGTTGCGGGGAAAGCCCACCCCACTGGAAAGCCCTGGCGTGGCGCTGCGACCCGCGCGCCCAAAACTATCCTCCTTTTACTCCTCCGGGGGAACGCGCGCTACCGCTGCTTATATTCACACTTGAAGGAGAGGGAGACTAGAGGAGGAGAGTTGCGCATCGCGCGCGCGGTGTGAGTAGAAGCGAACGCACGCGCAGTGCACGCAGCTGGTAGAGAGAGAGAGCGGAGAGAGTAACGCGCAGCTGTTGGAGAGAGGGAAGGAGGAGAGTTGCGCATGCGTAGTGTGAGTGCGGACTACGACGCCGACGCCGCGGGACATAGACCCGAGCAAGAGATGCTCCGCATCTAAAAAAGAGAAAAAGAGGGGTGTTGTCCACCGCTTTCTTTGATGACATAGCCGACGTCTCCGTATCACGTAATGCACAGAAGTTGACGAGCAGGACCAATGTTGCCTGCCCCAAGCAAGGTTTTGGTGTCGCTTTGTGATTTGTGTTTAAACAAGGTTTGCAAGAAAACTATTTATCTTTTCGGAAAACGAATGACATAGGACTATTCATTAGTAGTTTTGACATGATAATTACCCGTGATCCCAGAATTTTCGGAATTGACTGGAGTTGCCCTTTAAAGATAGACGTGATAAGTAAATGCACCCCCAAATTATCTGATTGAAAGATGCCCTGCAAACCTTTTACAGCGTTTTTATCCTTGATATACACGTGTATCAGTAGTTTGAGAGAGCCTTAAAAACATTTCTGATCTGATTTAAATAAATATATGTTCCTGACACATAAGTACCTTTTCAAGCATATAGAAGTCTGTTAGTGTCCCTTTCATGTGATGAACATAAATTTTATGTGCCTGTGGGCTGGACAAAAAGGAAAATACACAGGGGCACGTGGCGAAGCTATGAAGATTACGCACGCAGACCGCCAGAAAGCGACCAATTAATTTTTGTGAAATTAGCAACTTGAAAATAATTACGAAAAATTGATCGCAAAAATATATTATTTTAGCATAACAAATACATATCATACCACTCCATTCGCAAAAATTTGTGAACGCGAAATATTCTCACAACTTACACTTCGTGAGATTTGCAGAATATCGACACCACAAAAATAAAAGCGTTCACAGTTTGTTACTCGGAAGATCGAAATTCTCTGAACACCTGCCTTCAAAGAGATCCCTTATCATGAAGGATGCTTGCAATAATATTGTCACCATAGCACCTACAACATAATAGAATAAAACGATAGGTGCCGAATGGTCAATCGGATATTCTACGCATTTTTTTTTCCTCCCAACCTACGAAAATTTCAGCACACAGGTATCGAAGTATTTTTTTGATAAAAATGCTGAAGATTGGAAACTTTATTTATATGTTTCACATACATTTGAACTTGCGGATAGCTCCATGCCAAAGACACACAAAAAGTATCTTATTGTAGCACAGTCCATAAAAGCAACGGTACTCTATCCTCCACAAATAAAATGGCAAATAAAAGCAAAATGTGGCAAACAGTGAGAAGGCGATAAAACACACCGACTCGTGTTTCTAACCTCCAGTTTCAGGTTTTATTCAAGCTCCTTAGCCTCAGGTCTTATTAAAAAAAGAACACAGGTCAGCTTGCCAGGTGCAACTGTACTTAGCGACAACTTTTCTTGTCAATGAAGCCAAAGCTATGGGTACCGATGCACCTATTAAAGCTGTGCACACGCCGTCCTCACTTCTTTTGAAACGCAAGGAAAAGTTGACTTCGAGTTCATTTAAATTTTGCTCCAACTTTCAAAGTTGGAGTAAATTTAGAGATGACCGACCTGAAGGAGGGAGCCCAACAGGTGCTTGTAGAATCTGTTCTGGTTTATGAGGGCATCCTTTGTTGGGTTCCCAGCAGAATCACACTGGAGGGGCGGTTCGTAAGTCAGCAGCGTTCCAACTGCAGTCAAACCCCCTTCAAAGATTAGACAAAGTTTTCCTCAAACAAACAAAAACACTTCCGTAACTTATTTCCACTGATATGCCATTATGAGCTAGGAATATCCATATCAACCAAGAGCACATTGCCTCACTACGCGACAAAAGTCAAAGCTTGCACAATTCCGTCTCGACAAACTCCAAAGAAATGCACAGAAAAGCAGCTACAGTCACCGATCGATAATTTGGACTTGTTTGATACTTTGGACCTAAAGGAGAAACACTGACCTACCCAATAGAAATAGTGCATATTCACGACCAATGTTTCGGACAGCTTGAAGTTTGAAAGTTTGATTTCTCAGACAAAATCCATTGCGAGCAATCAGCGGGAAACACCACCGAGAAGCGGCCATTTTGGATTTTATGCTGGCTGCACATGCATTGGCTTGGTTTGGCAGCGCTACTTAAATACCGCTAAGTCCTGCTGCTAGGTGACGCTGTACAGCTTTTTTCTCTCCAGCTGCGCGTCATTATCATCATCATTGTTGTTGTTACCATTTTGCTTTGTTCATTTGCCATTGCAGCCATGGACTTGTGCCTCTCATCTCGATCTCGTCTCGGTGAATCGCGTTTTCGGAATACGCTGGCTTGGACGTCATTGCCACCTTTTGTTCTTCCGCCGCCAAGATGTGTAGCTAAGAAGCGTAGAAAGTACTCGACCATAACTCTAGAAAAGAAAGCAGCGCTTCTCAAGCTAACAGAAAGTTGCCAAACGCAAACGGAGGCGTAACCTAAAACAAGGCGGGCAGGCGTTACCTGAAGCAAGGCACTATTTACGGCTTTTTTTAAGCCCGCTTAGATGTAATAAAGGCAAGTTTTTTAATTGGCTGATTTTTCGGACTGCTCTATTATTTGGAAATTTTTTCAGTCCCTGCGAAGTCCGAAAAATCAGTCGGCGACTGTATATGATTAGTTGCACGTGGCTCATGGATAAGGCCCATTCATATTACCGAAATGGTCCAATATGCCGAAAGTTATGAATAGCCTATCTACAGCAGAAGGCCACTCAAATTACAACATCTGCATCATACCAGCACTACCACTAATAGACTGAAAATCACAGAGTAGCCCCATCCATACTATCTTATTTGCTGGGCCCTTGTGCAAGGGATTGACTTCCTTACAAGAGAAGCTCCCGTCGAGTTATTTTGCCAGCGGCACACAGGAATGCGCAAGAAAATGCACCCTTCTGGGTGTGCTTCCCCTTGGTGCACCAAAGCAAGTGGAGGAAAACGTTCCCCCTCAGTGCAAATTCTCTGCAACAAAACCGCATGTGCAGAACAAAAAACCTCTTTCAGGCATGAGCATATAGTAAATTAGATGCAATTACTACCACGCCGTAATAGAGAAGCGTACATCCATGTCAATACACTAACACACCTGAATAACTTTGAGCCAAAATGATACGAAAATCATAGTCTGTTGCAGGATTAGAATCGCGGGACAAGCCCCTCCCACGAAGCTCCCCGCTTGCCACGACTGGTGCTTTCCTCCTCTCCAGCATTCGCTCTGCTAAAAAAGAAAGAGTAGAGGGCTCTGTGCGAGGAGCTTGTCCCGCTCTTTGTAATAACCTGCAACAGACTACAGCTGCCCCAGCTAGGTGCAGGAAGAACGTTCACATACTTGCAATGCTGCTCTGGATGCTCGGGTGTCGGTTTCCTTCATACAGTGAGCAAAGCAGTTGCGGCGCTGCCTTCAGGTTTCTGTCCTTCGTGTCGGGCCTTAATCGAAGATGTAGTGTCGAGTACGCAGAGCGTGGCATCGAGTTCACTTCGCTTCGCAGTAATGCCGACAGGAACTCCACATAGTCTGCAGATGTGACCGAGGCACCGGGGCTGTGAATATCGTTATAATAGAGGCCTGGACAAGCTGATGCTTCATAGTAGGAAGAAACAGCGCAAAAGGACGAGGACACAACAGGGAGACACGCAACAAGAGAAGGACAGAGGGCGCTGCCTTCCAATTTCGGTATATACCAGGTTATACCAGAGTTGTAAGGCAGCATCCTTTGTCTCTGTTGTGTTCTTGTCCTTCTGTGCTGTTGCTTACTACAGTAAATTTCCTCGGAATAAACGAGATAGCCACCAAACAATGTTTCTTCATGCACGAGTGGATGTACTGTAGCGGACAATGTGAGCTGAAACAGCCCTTCCTGGTTCTTTTGCCTACCTGACAGTCTCTGAGAGAGTTGTGGTCTAAACTACGAATGAAACACTAAGTTGGGGGTCACATCCTTCTAACTGCTCGACAAATTGAGAGATAATAGGGCTTGTGGGTACCACAGACGCCAAAAAGTAAAGTATGTGTCGGGTGTCTCAGGTCACACTGTTCGCGGAGTTACGCCTTTACTGCCCTTGACAAGCTTTAAACACTGCCAAGTTATGCTAGAACATCCACAGTGATTCGCCATTAAGGGGTCCCACTACTTAAACCCTTCAGTCACAAAAGAGAACATGCTACTCAAAGCTGAATACAGTATATTAGTATAGAAAAATAAGCACAAAAGACAGGATGCAATGGGACAGAGCTGAAATGCAGTCATATTCGCCGTTCATAAATTAACCTATTGATTTGTACAAGCTAGAATATGCTGATGTTATATGGGATCCCCACACCAAGTTCTCTTCTGATGTGCTTGAGGCTGTGCAAAAAAGGCATTACGGTTTGCATACACTTGCTAGAGTTTTATGTCTTCAATATCCAAATTATATGTCCTGTCAGGAGCACGTAATTTAGCGACATGCTGAAAAATAGATTTGCTTAAGTTTCTTTATAATATTCTTCATGGTAATTTGCAACTGTGTGTGAACGATTATTCAGCAATTAACGAAACTAGGTCTACGAGAAATAAACACAAGCTAACAATCATCAAACCATTGTGTAGAACCAAATTGTTTAAATCATCCCTCTTCCCTAACACAATAGGCGAATAGAATAATCTCTCTAAAAGTGTTATCAATTTAGAATCACTGGCCATTTTTATTGACGCACTACTCAAGCATTTTTTGTCATTGCCTGTATTGCATTGGTATGTTTTTGTTTTTGTGCATTTTTGTTGTATGCATTGTCTGCCTTGGCATTTATATAAAAATGCCAGCAGTATACACAAATAAATAATTACTAACATACAACATTGCTCCGCTTTTTTTGTTGTTTTTTTGGCGTCTTAAGCAGTGCTAATTTTTTATTTCTTAGAGACTACCTTCGTATTATTGTCATGCATTCCCTCCTATGCATGTTATGCTTGCACATTAACAAAGTGTGCATGGTAAAGCGAGACCATATCCCCAGTAGTAAAACTGTCATTTAATCAACTTAAATTACAAAGAATTCGAGAGGCGAAAATTCAGGTTCAGAGAAAATTGCACTAGAGTGTCACTTTGCTTAACGCTTAAAATGGCTAGTACGGTTGACCACAAGACATCTTATTCACCTTTCAGGATTCCAGGATCCTCGATGCTTTGCAGTAAATCAATGAAACAATAGCCCGGCGTGTAGTTCAGCACATCTTCGGGATTTCAGTCCGAGGTCCATTGGTGTTGATATTTTAGATGCTGGGATCTTCAGGTTCCTTTTGGCCTTCAAGAAAAATATGTAATGTATTAGAGAAAGCTTTATGAAAAAAAGTTGAATGAGTATAAATTGGTGTAGCCTAAGAAAAAAAAACTCTACCCCCCCCCCCCAAAAACAAAAAAAATTCTTAAAAAAAAAGTTGATTTTGGAAACTACCATATTTACACCTACCAACATCTAGAGATTATTCCCAAAAAGTATTATATGTTTACACTGCGTAGTTATTTTTTTATAAATTATTTTCGGTCCACTGATGTTAAAGAAAAGCACTTTGAACACATTTTTTTCTGTTCCTCTTTTTGTCATAAATATCACTTGAGGAAAACTATTGTTTGGTAATGGGACAAAAGGAAAGGCTCACTCATTGTTTCTCCAAACTGGAATTTAATGGGCAATGCAACTGTGGCATTGCTAATTTTACTTTGTGGATGTATTTTTATAAAAGATGCAACGATTTTGTCAATGACATAAGGCAAAAACTTTATTTGAATTTTCAGCTCGATGCTATAGCATTAAATTACTTTTTGGAAAATTTGTTTTTTATGGTTGCACTCTCCAGGTATTCTACTGCATATCTAGTGAAGAAAAATGTGGGGTGCTACATCACTTTTCTAACGATAGTTTTCCTAAACAATGTCAGTGTGTTCCCAATAAAGATAAATATAAGCATTCTTTGGATACTTCACGCACTTTTCGTCTATGTATCATCATCTATCTATCTGGCTATCTAACCTCTTACGCCGCGGGTCGATAAATAAATAAAAAAGACCAGCGCCGGCTGGGATTCGAACCGTTGACCCTTTGATCAGCAGGCAGACGCGCTAACCACAGAGCTATGAAGGCAGTCATTCAACGCACTCTAAACGGTTGTTTATATCTTTACCATAGGACGCGCTTTACAGCGCTGTCACAGCTACCGGTGCGCGCGCGTTCCATGCACGAGGGCTCATTCCGCTCTCGTGAGGCTGAGCACGGCCGCTAGCTCACCCTCTCCCGCGCTCGGGAGAGGGTGATGTAGCGGCCGTGCTCAGCCTCACGAGAGCGGAATGAGCCCTCGTGCATGGAACGCGCGCGCACCGGTAGCTGTGACAGCGCTGTAAGCGCGTCCTATGGCAAAGATATAAACAACCGTTTAAAGTACCGTTGGTTGAGACTAGCTGAGACGCCAGAAAGTCTGGTCGGTACCATTTTGAGTGTTTGTGCGTATGGCGCGTGCTGCTCGCCTTCCTAAGTGACACAAACGCACGTGCTGGGCTGCGGAGATCGTGCGCAGGGCTGTGAAAGTGTCAACAAATTTAGAATCGCCTCAAGAGTGGGCTGGCGTATCTAGAGTGTGCCGGCCACCTGACGAACGCGCATAACTCCGCACCGTTTGATGCTATTCGCATTAACGTAGATAATCATTCCCAAAGGATGGGTTCTGCTGATTTTTCTTTCACAATTTATGTACAGAGATGAAATTCTGCACTGCCTACTGCCTCGCAATTGCCAGTATATACGGCATATTTCATTCATATGAAGCCAAAGGTTCAAAAGACGACCCTTTTGGGTATCGTCCTCCCTTAAAAGAATGCATGCCTCTAAAACCACAACTGCAACATGTCCCATATAACTAAAGCCCTGCATATCTGCGGATTACCCGAGGATCATCTGCAGATATCCGCAGTCAACTGGTGGATGGGGATAAAATTCAGATTTCGCGGATTGCGGATCGGATGCGGATGCCAGGGGCTGTGGATGTCCGGTGGGTCAGATCTATGTTTTTGACGAGGCGGCCCATAAACTTGTGTGACTGCAGAGTGTAGAGTGAATAAGCGAGCGACACTCATGAAGTGCATCACCAAATGTTTTTGGGAGCAAAGCACTCGCTTAGAAAAAAAGGTGTGAATCAAGGAGAAACTTGTTCTTTACACCAAAACACACCCGATTCTCACCGAGAATCAAGTTTAGGGCGTTCTATCAAGCCAAAAGTTAGATAGCGCAAGCTAAATTTTTCAGACGCAAAGAGTAGCGTCATTGCCACTGGGCGTGCGCCGACGCTAACCACATTTTGCACTTTGCGTGCGCTATTTTTGGAAATTGTGTGCGTCGCAAAGAGTCTTTGCACTCCTCCGCAGAGGATTCGTGATGAGAAGTACCATAGGCTAAAGCCAAGACAAGCACGGTTAAAAATGGCGGCTCCAAGGACCATGGCTGCGGCCGCTTTGGTGGCGTGCGTGAGCGCGTTGCGACGTCAGCGGCACCTTCACGACTGCGATTTTCTGTATGGAACGACATTGCACTCAGTTTGGAAAACCCAGTAAGGTGGGCAACGATCGCCGGCAACATGATGCTCGCGACGAGCTAACATTTCTCGGCAAAAGTATGGTATGCGAAGGTCAGTAGGCGCTTGCGTCGCATGAGTGGACACGACCAATCGACCTACTAGCGTCGCATTCTCCAGTATGAACGAATCTAAAATGTTACTATGGGCAAAAAAAACTTGTTTTTTTCTCAAGTTACATCATTTCATGCATGAAATAAAAATTGTGACTATACCTTGGCGGCGTTGCAAGCACGAGATGCTTGGGCTTTTGCGTTGTGGCGGAGAAACGCTTTCTAAAACTCTCTTGCATAGCATGCACTAATGCAAACACTAAATTTAGCGCTAGCGTGCGCTAAAATTGCGTAAAGTATTCTAAAACTCTTAATGTATGCAGATCGGATGTGGATACAATAATTTAATGACAGTAAGGATGCGATTTGAGTGCTGAAACAAAGTCTGCGGATGCGGATCGGATGCAGATGATCAAAACGTTATCCACGCAGGGCTCTACATAAAACTATTAATATTGTTACAATGTTTCGTGGAATTAAGAGACGAGACGTCTACTTGACGTCGGGTTTTAATTCGAACTGATCACTATGGGCTCATGACTGCTGTTGCGGCCACAGCACCAGCGACAGCCCGTCTTCCTCTTCCTCATAGCAACACAAAAGTTACCAGATGCAAGACGTCGCAATCGGTTGATTAACCAGCTTAATGCGACAATTATCCCACATCTAACATCTGCCAAGCCCGATTAATACGCACGAAGATGACATCTATGTAACTGTCACCCCTTTTTAATAGATGCTGCGCGAAGTAGACCTAAACAAATTTGGTCGTAACAACAAAAATGTTTTCTGCACATTCATTTTCCACTTTTCAATAGAATACGGAGCACGGTAGGTATCAAATGCTGGCACAATCAGTACCCCAGTGCACCGTGTATAATGGGAGAAATTAGTAATGTTCCGCAAGTTGACAAACTGTTGTTTTCTACTAGTACGGGTCTTGCTGAAACTAGGACGCCGAACTCTGGGGGCGCTTTGTCCGCTTGTTTTCTACAGGGCTTGATGTTTTCCAAACAGATCCTTTACGTCGTCGGCCTCAACAGAGCACAAGGCACAGGTTGGAGACATCAGTACCACATGGGAAGGCACAACAAATTGGCTTTAAATCGGTTGTGCCTTGCCAGGCAGTACTGGTCGAGGCATAATATTTTTAATTGATTTATAGTCCTCACCCTAATTTAAGGCTGGACACAAGTGCTGCGTCAGTGTTTGGCTACGACTAGTTTTCGACTGGTGCTCCATCGTTCGAAAGTGACCCCCAGCCAAAGGCTAACGCGGCAGCATTCGGCTGCATCGGCCAAGCGCCGCGCCCGCGTCAGAAACAAAAACAAAAACAAAAAAATTATGTTTCGCTGCCCTTGTGGCTACAGTTCTCAACTTGGCCGCTAAAGGTGCGACAGTTAGGTATCCTCGCCAATCAGTGCACATACGGAAGGAGGTTAAATGCAAATGATAAAAGAAACTACTATATCTTAAAAGAAGAGCGGAACCTACGGCATCGGGTAGAACCTTGAGCGTGTGGCAGGAGGTCGAAAAGCAGCCAGGGCCCTGTAGGCCCCGCCAGTGGTCGCCGGTTCGTTGACTTTGTCGACGACCTTCCAAAGTTTGGCCGCCGTCTCCATCTCAAACTTCTCGTACTCTATCGAAGGCACTGACAGCACGGGCACCACGGACATCAGCTGGTAAAGGCTTCTCAGCACTTGGGGCCTTCAACGACGCGTGCGAGAAAAGTTTTGGCGCAAATTGTCGACCGTCCGCAGAGTGGCCAATGTCGAATTTAGCTTCTCAAAAGATATTGCTCGTTTATAAACAAAAAGGATCCCAGCACATTCGGCTGGCTGCCCTTGAGGAATAAATGCATAACAGAAATTACTCCATTAATAAATCGCAAATATAAAAAGTGCTCTGGCACTTGTAAACAGCATTAGTATTACCTTTTATGCGCAAATTTCCAACTGTAGTTACCAACAGGATTAGAACGGCATAAGAAATCCACTCATTACAAATACGGAAAGATCTGCTGCATAAATTTAGAATATTTAGACAAAAATCCTAACATAATAAAGCAAACTTTAAAAAAAAATTACAATGTATTTAGTTAGTTTAGTTTCAAGGCATACATTAATTCACAGTTAAAATTGCAAGTATAAAAATAAATCTGACAATCACAAATCACAAACAGTGTAAAAAGTTGTGCAAAACCTGCATACAAATCTCTGGAATCTGACCTTTCGTCCCTCCATAGCTTCGGGACAATCGCTGCTAAAGTTGTCTTCACATCTATCACCTGGAAAAATAAAAACAATTGAAGACTGAATGCTCCATGCTGATAAACAAGGACACAGTTAATAAAGAGCAAATAATATTAAAAAATTCACTCATGTGCACACAGCTTAAAAACTGGTACGGAGAATTAATTGCCATGTCAGTCACATATTACCCAGAAATACATATCACAAACTGAAGCAGTCAGAGCAACCAAAAACGAGTGAACATCAATTGATCTCGCTGTCATATATTCTCGCTTTAATGAGAGGTTTTAAGATAAACTGGCATTTTTGGCATCTACAAATTATCCAGTTAATTCCACTGCACTAGTTGTATCGACGATGCCCTTTCAGTGGAGGGGAGAAAAAAATCTTTAAATAACGAAAAACTAAAAAGTTAAATTTTGGTTTTAAAAATTACAATTTTGAGATTTTTACAACCCAGAGTACCTCCGCACAAAATACAATCGCTGAATTCAATCTCTAGCTATTCTAAAAACACAAAGTTTCAAGTCTCAAGTAGCTGGATTTAAAGTATATGAGAAACTGAGAGAGAATTTCTCAGCTTTGACTTTTCAGTCAAGAGCCAATGCCTTACGGGGTTTTTGACTATGCTCTCCTAAATGGATTTCAGGAAACTTGGTATTGTTGTTTTCTGCAATAACTTAACTGCATCCTAATGCTCTACTTTGTGCCCTATACTCAATAAATAAAAAGGAATTAGCATCAACTTAAGGGACTTATCACATTTGATTTTCACAACTGTGATTCATTCATAATAAATAATACCACCTTATAAATATTTAATTAGCTTTAGGACGTATGATGGACCTTTGGGAATCCCTACATATAGTTTGAAGGAACGATTTTTAGTGAGAAATTACCCTAATGACCCCTAAGAAATGACCTATTGAGGCTTCTATATTTTGCCATTTCTTTGGTTGTAGAAAAGGTATTTTAAATCCGATTGCAGATTCAAAATCATCAATAAAGGGGCCCGCAACGACTTTTTGACTGGTTTTGGTTTGCACCGAACCTGAGCGCACTAAACGTAGTAACTTAATTAAATTTTTTTTTCTCAAATTTTGCTTTTCTTTTAAAAGTTACAGGCAAATTAAAATTACAAAAACAAGCAAAAAATAACCTCCTTCATGACGTCCTTGGTCCTGGCTTCAGTGGCCATGAACTAGAGGAGGGCTAATGAGCTCAGCGAGCGCTCACGGCTGCTGCACTCCCTGTTGACGGCTTGAGAGGGCGCCACTAAAGCATGTGCTGGATAAAGCAGGCGGCCAGGGTGGCTCGCATTGCATTTGCTCCACAACTAAACACTAATTCGGCATGACACTTCATTGGCCACAAACGACAGCAAACACGGGGTAAAGATCAGTTCAGAACGGGAGCCACTTCGCGCTGCCAAACGGCCAAACCGCAAGCCAAACCTGCCCGCCAAAGGCCTTCATAACACTCGGAACCAGTCGGATCCTCAAGCCCATACGACCGCAGCGCCGCCGCGTATATCCGGAACCTTTCTACGCTCACTGCTCGTCGGAGCCTGATCCCACTACCCCTTTCTAGTATGCGCCACCTTTTCCACCACTTGGTGGCGGGTATGTCGACGGGTCATTTTTTGTTTCCGTACTTTATAAACTGCATTTGTTTCTTTTCTGATCTGAAGTACTGAACAAAAACTACTCTCATAAATAATTGAAACGGTTCGCGCCCATTATACTTGGTATTTCGATTTAAAAAAAGCTTTTAGCGGCTCTGACCAGCAGTCTTGGGTAAGTCACTTTTAAAAAGTAATTCGTTACAGTTACAGTTACTTTCAGAAAAAAGTAGCGAAGTTACCGTTACAGTTACCACAACAAAAGAGTAACTGTTACAGTTACAGTTACTTTTAAAAAGTAACGACGTTACTTTTCAGTTACTTTTCTATAACACAAAAAATTAAGAAAAACTAGAAAACGCCCTTCACAAAGTTTTATTGCATAAAATGAAAAAAGTACGCTTTTTACTTCATATTGTAACTTAGCAGCAGTTGCTTCTCGAAATTAGTGTTTGAAAGTTTCCACGCCAGAGTAGTGGCGCAAATCAAAATGCGAAACATGCGCAGTGCCCTCCGCGTGTATTGTTGTTTCACGGTTGATTCACCCGATTAAAAAGCGTTTGCACAGAAAAAAAAACCCACAACATAGATAGTGCTTCAAAACACCAAGATGTAAGTGTTCAGTCGCAAAGTACAAGCGCGTGCGTAAAGATAACTAGATTTTTATTATCAAATCTACACGTGGCTATATTCGGGTCGTGACTCGCTACAAAGAACGTATTCACAAGTTTGTGCAAGGCCAATTTGACACTCGAAATGTCGGAACAGACGATTTGGAAAGTGCAAGATGTAGCTAAATAGTACTCGTTCAGTGATATATTATTCATAAAAAGCTGAAAAGTAACGACAAAAGTAACGTCGTTACTTTCATCGTTACCTCAGAAAAAAGTAACTCGTTACAGTTACAAGTTACCAAAAAAGTAACGAAGTTACGGTAACGCATTACTAGTAATGCGTTACTACTCAAGACTGCTGACCAGTAGTAAGACCAGGACCAAAAACGTCACGATGTCGTCACATATCACAAGCTTTCGGCACCACGGGTCGCCCCTGTAGGTGGAGAAGGTTTCCGCGTTGTCCGGTTAAAATATGATGCACTAATATTTAGTTACTTTCTCCGTGCCCGCTGGCTTGCCCGAACCCCAAGAGACGTGGAAACCGCAATAAAGGTAGACGCTTAAATATGATTGCAGGGCCCCTTTAAGAGATACATCTCCATAGGTACTATGTTTGAGTGACATATGGTAGTAAATAAAAAATATATATATTTAAGAACCCTCGTGTCCTCTTAAAAGATAAAAACCAAGGATAAAAATGACAATCTCTCATTTGCTCTAGCTGTACCATGCTCTATAGTTCTAAAAAAATCAGCAGAACCCATCCTTTGGGAATGATTATCTACGTTAATGCGAATAGCATCAAACGGTGCGGAGTTATGCGCGTTCGTCAGGTGGCCGGCACACTCTAGATACGCCAGCCCACTCTTGAGGCGATTCTAAATTTGTTGACACTTTCACAGCCCTGCGCACGATCTCCGCAGCCCAGCACGTGCGTTTGTGTCACTTAGGAAGGCGAGCAAAGCACGCGCCATACGCACAAACACTCAAAATGGTACCGACCAGACTTTCTGGCGTCTCAGCTAGTCTCAACCAACGGTATCTAAACGGTTGTTTATATCTTTACCATAGGACGCGCTTTACAGCGCGTCACAGCTACCGGTGCGCGCGCGTTCCATGCACGAGGGCTCATTCCGCTCTCGTGAGGCTGAGCACGGCCGCTACATCACCCTCTCCCAAGCGCGGAGAGGGTGAGCTAGCGGCCGTGCTCAGCCTCACGAGAGCGGAATGAGCCCTCGTGCATGGAACGCGCGCGCACCGGTAGCTGTGACAGCGCTGTAAAGCGCGTCCTATGGTAAAGATATAAACAACCGTTTAGAGTGCGTTGAATGACTGCCTTCATAGCTCTGTGGTTAGCGCGTCTGCCTGCTGATCAAAGGGTCAACGGTTCGAATCCCAGCAGGCGCCGGTCTTTTTTATTTATTTATCGACCCGCGGCATAAGAGGTTAGATAGCCAGTGCGTATGGCGCGTGCTTTGCCACATAGACGAAAAGTGCGTGAAGTAGCCAAAGAATGCTATTCGCATTAAAAAGTCTTTCGAACAAAAGCTTGAGACTTTAAAAAGAGGCAATTTACAAAATCCACCAAACGAATATGCCGTCCACAAACAAGCAGGCGAGCTTTTGCCTGGACACACCTCGGACTTGCAGAGGTTGTAGATGCCTTGCAATGCAAGCACCACAGCAGCAGACTGGTGGTACTTGCTGTGCTTGCTCACAATCAGGGAAAGCGGACCCAGCATGTCCACACCATGCATCGAGGGGCTGCGAGCCAACAACACACATTGCCAGCGGATGTTAGTGTGACCACTGCTACAAAGGCAGATGCACCGTTTAACGCTTCTCAAACTTTTTGGTTCCACGGAACCCCAGGAAGCCACAAAAATTGCTGCAAAGCACCCCCTCCTCTCCTCTCCTCCTCCTCCTCCTCTCCCTCTCCTCTCCTCTCCTCTCCCTCCCTCCCTCCCTCCCTCCCTCCCTCCCTCCCTCCCTCCCCTCCCTCCCCTCCTCCTCCCTCCCTCCCTCCCCTCCCTCCCCCCCCCCCGTTCTATATTTGCCGACTGAGAAGCAACACAAGTACAATCGTAGGCAATTTTGCTTGTGTTGCTTCTCATTTATCCCCACCATATCAATTGCAATGTCAGTACAAAGTGAGATGAAGGCGCTTTGCACGGTCCTGGGGAGGGAGGGTGCAATTTGGGTGTTTGCGGAACCCATGAGACCATTTTGGGTGTTTGCGGACCAATTAGAATTTTCAGTGTGAGTGAGTTTACTTTTGCGCTTGTGTTCCTGTGTTCCGCGGAACCCAGTTTGAGAACCCCTGATTTAACGCATAGCACGCTATGCATTCCAAGGTGACATGTTCTTCAAAGCTGCTTGACTTAAGGTCACTGATAATAAATAAAAAAACAATACAGTGGGGGGCACATACTTATACATAGGTTCATCTGAAGCAAACTGTTCTTATTACAAAGAAAAAAAAAATGAAAGCCGTTTACAACTCCCTCTAACGCCGAATCAGAGTGCAGCTCTTGAGGAGGAGGAGGGAAGTGTACTGAGGGGAGGGTATACCCCTCCTTTCTCCTCATCCTCCCTGCTACTCCTCCTCCCCTCCTCCTCTTCCTTCTCCTCCTCATCCTGCTCCTCCCCTCCCCCTGCCCTCCTCCTTCACCTCCTCCCTCTCCCTCGTTCTTCTCCTCCTCCTCCATCCTCCTCCCCCATCCCTTCTCCTCCTCCTCCCCTCCTCCCTCCCACATGGTGCATTATGGGGAACGTCCCATAATGCAACGCGCGCTTACCACGGTACATTATGGGACGTTTCCCATAATGCACCGTGCAATTACGGCGATGCATGATGGTAACGGCGACGCATTACAGTTACGGCGACGCTGTCGTGTTACTGTTACGGTTACGGCGACGCCGACGCGTTACCGTTACGCCAACGGCGACGGCGCCGCCGCTCAAGCCGGAAACGGATGCCTAAGAACTGCGCTCTAAAAACAAGCACATAACTTACAAAGTTATAAAACCTGGGCAGAAAGCTACCTTCTGGAACATTCAAATATTGATTTTGAATGCGTGTAAAAATAAAGCCGTAATATGAAAAACCGTACGAATTTGCATGAAGCACAACCAACTCTGAATTACAATAAACTTTGTGCATTGCATCGACAGAAGCATCACCATAAGAAAAAGGTGTGTGTGTACCATACCCTACCGCAAGGGCACCCAATTATTCCATCTCACAAAACCCTCGTTCGTATCGACCGAAAACCGAGGAACCAGTCCTGGTCACAGCGCTGGTGACACAAACCGGCGCAGAAGCCTCGAACCTTGCAAGCAATAATGTACATACTGGGGCGTGGTCATAGGCATCCCCTGATGACTCCAGAGGGGTGCAAATTCAGTAAGGTTCTATTTTTGTTGTGCAACACAACAAAAATAGAACCTTAGTGAATTTGCACCCCTTCGAGCCATCAGAGGGTGGGGGAGGGGGCCATAGCGTACTTGGCCCCCTCACCACACCTGCGGGGGTGATGAGTACAAAAGGTTAACCGCCGCATACATATGGAAGAATACACTGAAATAAGGGCAGAAAGAAGAACTCCCTGCACTCACTCGTGTTTGATGACATCGCCGATGGCAGCCGCCTTTGCGAGCAGCACGTCGTCGTAGCACGAGTCCTCTTCTTCTTCGCGCAGCGCCTTGAGCAGGAGGGGAAGCTTTGCGGCTGCTTGGCGTAAAGCTGGGCCATGCTGGCGATGCAGCACGCCTTCAGCACAGGGTTGGCAGACAGGGCTTGCAAGGCATTGTACAGCGGCGGGATGCAGTACTGTTCGATTCCAAGAATGGGGGGGGGACAGGATGACAGGCTTCTTTTGAGACAAATGATCCAGTACGGCGTCTGCCGCCACTCGGGAATGCTACAGTACCGCTTCGCTCCAAGAGTCAAATTGAAGTCAAACTTGAGGGTCTTACGTGACGAACTGACGAAGGGCAACTGGCATGCCCTAGAGGGGGGGCTGGGGATTAGTTTCGACCACCTGGGGATGTTTTCACATGCAACCGAAACCTCAATTCCACGGAGGTCCTCTCCGCAATCAGCCTCCGTGAGATTGCAAGCATCTCGGCTTTACTCGCAGCAGTACAAACGTACTGTTGGGTATGATAGAATGTTAACATAAAATTATTGTGTCAGCAGCTCCGTTCCTAAAAACAAATCGCTCGCTACCCTTCTAAAATGCTACGTCACAGCATAAAAGTTGGTTATGAGCAAAACCTCCATACATACAAAACCTCCATACATAGAAAAACTTTAGCGGTCATGAATTAATCCACACGACAGTCAGAGCGATAGCTGCGACACATCACGGCGAAGTCGTTGGGCGTCGGCGTTGCGTTCATGCAAAGTGGGGTGCGTGAACAGATGCGTTCGGAACAAAATGGATATCAGCTTTGTTCTGAACGCTTTTGGCTTGTTCCCGTTTGTTCCGAACAGTTTTGTTTATTTTTTTGTTCCGGAGCACATGAAAGCGCATCTCCTGGCATGAGCTCTTGGCACTGACAGTGCTACAACAACATTGCTATCGGCAAATTTTTTTTTTTTTTTTGAGAGAATGCATGCAATAAGCATTTGGTACAACAAAAACTCTATTTATAAGGCGGGTTATTAACGCTGTGGCTTAGCTTAGTGCCAACGCTTCCGCTTCGCACGCAGCAAACCCAGGTTCGATTCCTGCGGGCGGCAGGCAATCTTTTTAAGGATATGGCAACATCGACGGCGGACGCCCTACGCCCTATTACGCAAACTACAACGCAAGCAACTACAACAACATCAACTATAACATTGACAATGAACGTCATTTCCGGCGGTGGGAAGAGCTTATAACAGCTACCACTGTAAAACATCACATTAAAGCTAAAAAAAGTAATTTAAACACTTTGCATTACAGACGACTTCGTATGAAGCGAGCTCTGTTGAACAATACTAGCGGTAATAGTAATTGCGACTAACTTTGTGGACGGCAGTCTTGGGGAGGCTTTTGAGGAGAACTAAGATTGTGTCGGGGGCCCTGCATCTGCCCAGCTTGTACAGCATCAGAGGAAAGATGGACGTTCCCTGAAACAAGGTGTTCCCATCGTAAAAATCACATAGCAGTTGAAAACGTTGAAAGCATCAACCATGCAATAGAGCAAGTTTTTTTTTTTTTTTGTTCTTTATAATTGGGGTTGAGTTTGTTTCTGCTGCATTCCCATAGCCTAATTTTCACAACCTATCTAGGCAAACAGACAAAGTATGCACATTAGGCAAGATGTTTTGATACCAAGTTAATTCATCAGACATAAAACTTACAAGGCTTCTGGTACCCAAAGTTTGGCATACGATTAACTTGCTTTCAGACACACTACTCAATACCCACAAACGTCACTCCAAGTATTCAAATTACTTTTCCAAAACTGCACGCAAAAAAAGCATATAATCCATTTGGATGTTATATTCGGGAAGCATACATGCTAAGGTGAATGCTACATGATACGATGCCACGTTTGTAAAACATCACAGCTGTCTTTTCATTTCGTGATCAAAAATGCACTTCTTTCAATG